>JACXGM010033871.1:0-12147 GCA_016801145.1 Umbra pygmaea
CTGTATGTCTCTTTGTATGTCTCTCTGTATGTCTCTCTGTATGTCTCTCTGTATGTCTCTCTGTATGTCTCTCTGTATGTCTCTCTGTCTGTCTGTCTTTCTGTATGTCTGTCTCTCTGTCTGTCTGTCTGTCTCTCTGTCTGTCTGTCTCTCTGTCTGTCTGTCTCTCTGTCTGTCTGTCTCTCTGTCTGTCTGTCTCTCTGTCTGTATGTCTCTCTGTATGTCTCTCTGTATGTCTCTCTGTATGTCTCTCTGTATGTCTCTCTGTATGTCTCTTTGTATGTCTCTTTGTATGTCTCTCTGTATGTCTCTCTGTATGTCTCTCTGTCTGTATGTCTCTCCAGGTGACCATTGAGGTGGTAGATGGCATAGAAGGAGCAGAGCCTGAGAAAGGTCTGAAGAAGGAGAACAAGCCAGGATGGGCTTCTACCGACTGGAGGAACTGGTGGCGCCACTCGTCCTCCTCCTCAACCCCTCATCGACCCCAGGAGCCGGCCAGGGAACATACGTCCTATGGGGCAGCAGGAGGCACTGAGGACAGCAACTTCCTAAAGCCACTGGGGGATTGGGAGAGGAAGAGGGGAGGGGGAAGAGGAGGTGTCAGTAAGGCTCAGACTGAATATGGTGAGTAAAGTGTGTTTATTCAGACTGAATATGGTGAGTAAAGTGTGTTTATTCAGACTGAATATGGTGAGTAAAGTGTGTTTATTCAGACCGAATATGGTGAGTGAAATGTGTAAATTCAGACTGAATATGGTGAGTGAAATGTGTCCAGTGCTTTTCACCTGATTTGATTAGTTGTTTGTGGATTGGACAAATGCATTTCCTCCACAGCCATGTCATAATACTCCATATAGCAGCCCGATTCAAGTATGGTCCTCAAAGCCAGTTCCACTCTGTTGTTTCATTACATCTCTCTAACCTGTGACTTATTTGAACCTGCTACACCAGGTGGGTTAATGATAAGGTATAACAGAAAACCAGCAGGCTCTGGCCCTTGTTCTATAAGAGTTGAATATCCTTTCCCTACATACTATTTTTATTTTGTATGCTTGTAATATGCTTGTTTTACTTGAGAACATTTGGTGAATAAAATATAGTTCCGTTGAAAATCCTATTGTCGCTGAAACTAAACATAACTAACAACTGAACCCTATTTTATCAATAAACTTAGAGATAACTCTAATATTAAACAAAATCACTAACCCCTGAACCCTATTTTATCAATAAACTTAGTTATAACCCTAATATATAACAAAATCACTAACCCCTGAACCCTATTTTATCAATAAACTTAGTTATAACCCTAATATTTAACAAAATCACTAACCCCTGAACCCTATTTTATCGATGAACTTAGTTATAACCCTAACATTAAACAAAATCACTAACCCTGAACCCTATTTTATCAATAAACTTAGTTATAACCCTAATGTTAAACAAAAACACTAACCCCTGAACCCTATTTTATCAATAAACTTAGTTATAACCCTAACATTAAACAAAATCACTAACCCCTATCTTAATAACCCAAACATTAAACTGAAACACTAAAGCCTATCTTAACAATAATGACCACTCACTGACAGTCTAGCTGGTGGTTGGAGCGTCATAGCAATGGGATTGTTTCAATGGGACTGTAAGCGCTGACACTGATAGCCATTTGTGATGGAAGGTGATGTTATGGAGACCAGGCTGCTATCTGGCTTTTACTAATGTGTAATCTGGAGCAGATGCTGGTGAGCTGGTCTGGGTTCAGAGTGTTTGTGTGTCCCCGTGAAATACTCCGTTCAGATAGATTCAGAGCTGAATGCATCATAGTGTAAATAGCCGAGGTCTGAGCTCAGACAGAGTAAACGTTTCCATGTCATCCCGTTAAACTGATCCCTTCAATGATAATTGGAACTAAAGAGGATTTTATGCCATTTCAGTCCCCATTTCTGAACAACACATCATGTATGTATATATATATATATATATACCTTAGTCAAAGTTTAGCTACTTTCCTGGAAAATCTATTCTCTTGCCAAATGCTTCTTTTTGTGTTTCTGTTAAAGCTGATAAAACACAATTGTGTTGCCCTGGGCCTGCGGGTGGGGGTGTACCTTCTGTCATGAATGTCTGTGTATGAACATTCTTTCCTGGCATCTGCTGTTAATGTGTCAAATGGAACATTCACCCCCCCAATACTGACATCCTTTACATTGTTACTGTTGTGTGATAATGGTGAAAATGGCCACTGTGTTAATTGTGAAAATGGCCACTGTGATAATGGTGAAAATGGCCACTGTGATAATGGTAATAATGGCTAATGTGAAAATGGTGATAAAGGCCACTGTGAAAATGGCTACAGTGATAATGGTGGTAATGGCCACTGTGATAATGGTGATAATTGGCACTGTGATAGTAGTGATAATGGCCACTGTGATAACGGTTATAATGGCTTTTGTGATAATGATGATAATGGCCACTGTGATAATGGTGATAATGGCCGTTGTGATAATTGTGATAATGGCCTTTTTGATAATGTGATAATGGCCTTTGTGATAATGGTGGTAATGACCACTGTGATAATGGTGATAATGTCCTTTGTGATAATTGTGATAATGGTGATAATGTCATTTGTGATAATGGTGGTAATGGCCACTGTGATAATGGTAATAATGGCCACTGTGATAAAGGTGATAATGTCCTTTGTGGTAATGTTGATAATGTCCTTTGTGATAATGGTGGTAATGGCCACTGTGATAATATTGATAATGGCCACTGTGATAATGGTGATAATGTCCTTTGTGATAATTGTGATAATGGCCTTTGTGATAATGGTGATAATGGCCTTTGTGATAATGGTGGTAATAATGATCACTGTGATAATGGTGATAATGGCCACTGTGATAATGGTAATAATGGCCACTGTGATAATGGTGATAATGGCCACTGTGATAGTAGTGATATTGGTCACTGTGATAATGGTGATAATGGCCTTTGTGAAAATTGTAAAAATGGCCTTTGTGATAAGGGTGATAATGGCCACTGTGATTATGGTGGTAATAATGACCACTGTGATAATGGTGATAAAGGCCTTTGTGTTAATAGTTGTAATGGCCACTGTGATAATGGTGCTAATGGCCACTGTGATAATGGTGATAATGGCCTTTGTGATAATTGTAATAATGGCCTTTGTGATAAGGGTGATAATGGCCATTGTGATAATAGTGGTAATAATGACCACTGTGATAATGGTGATAATGGCCTTTGTGTTAATGGTTGTACTGGCCACTGTGATAATGGCCACTGAGACAATGGTGATAATGGCCACTGTGATAATTGTGATAATGGTGATAATGTCCTTTGTGATAATGGTGGTAATGGCCACTGTGATAATGGTGATAATGGCTACTGTGATAATGGTGATAATGGCCACTGAGATATTGTGATAATGGCCACTGTGATAATGGTGAAATGGCCACTGTGATAATTGTGATAATGGCCACTGTGATGAACGACTGTTTTGTCCTCCTCTTCAGACTACATGGAAGGTGAGGGCGACTGGAGTGGTTGGTCTCACTGTAGTGTAACCTGTGACACCGGGAACCAGAAGAGGACCAGATCATGTGGTTATGCATGTACCGCCACCGAGTCACGCACCTGTGACATGCCACCTTGCCCAGGTAACCATTCATTGATTAATTTGTTTCAAATAGTCTGCCTACACAGAGCGGGAGTGTTTAGTAGTAATTAGTACAACATTAAGCACATCAGAACTATTGGATATTAACCCTTCTCCAAAAAGGTTTTGGAGATATCTGCAATTTGATTGGATAGAATTGGCTTCCAAGCCTATGACTATTCTGTGATATATTTTTCCACATTTTGCAATGTTACACCCTTCTTGGGAAATTGATTAAATTAATTATTTTCCGTAAAATTCTACAAACAATACTTTGATAATAAGATATCTTAGCAATTTTTTAGAAAATAAAAATGAAAAAATTACATAATTATTCACAGCCTTCCTCCATTTAGGAATAAGTGTGTATCATAACACAATGTGGGCGCTGTATACTTTCCATATGCACTGTATTACTACACAAAATCTGAGGAGCTGACAAAATTAAAAACATGGTGGATAATAACTTTCGCTTCACATCTTAACACCAAGTTTCCCAATAATATTGTCCATCAAATAAAAATGAGTTTCCCTCACCACAAAATCATTGTCGCCAACCAGCCACATGATTTGAGGAATCTCATTTGTTTTGCAATAAATTGCTTTTTCATGTCAAACCAATAGCTAGCTATTAAGCAGTGGCTGGCTGTAGCTGCTTGTAGTATGTCAACATACTGGAACATGTAGCTGGCTCAGTAGCCTACTGTAATTGTCTTAGATATACTATACCACGACAAGCACTATACTGTACTCTACACAGGCTCCGATTTATCTGTCCCAAACTAATTGTTGAGGTCTGTGACAAAACTCCCAGATCGTTGTCAAATCCCTGTTCGTTCCAGTCACCGACGCACAGAGACGTATCTTTGCTATTCTCTGATTTTCCAGGACACCCTGATATTTTCAGGCATGTTACATGATCTTGTCGTTAGGGATGTTATGAACACAGCGAGGAGATGGAGACAATGAGAGAGCAAAAACTATGAGGTTTTCGATTATTCAATCTGGTCCATAATGTGAGACGTTAACTGCACGCCTCGCAACATTTTGTTTAGCTAAAAATAATTATTTTAAAATAATATGTTGGCAACCGTTTTATAAGTGCATTAACACACTCCAGCCTGTGCGTTGCCAAGGAATAACTGCACACCTCAGCGGTGAAGCCACTGGGGGAAAAGCCTTTCAGCCGTTTGTTCTCACCCGCTGAGGTGTGCAGTTGTTCCCTGGCAACGCACAGGCTGTCGTGTGTTAATGCTTACTTATGAAATATATTAACTGATCAATTCACTTTGAACTGGACGTGTCTTTGGGTTAAGGTATTGAAGATGCCTTCAAGACTGCCGCCACTGAGGTCAGCTTGTTGGCTGGTACAGATGAGTTCAACGCTACTGAGCTCTTTGGTGTGGGTAAGTTACTATTTTAAATATGTTTATTCAGTTCATTTACAAATTAATTTACTAATTTAATCCCGGATTCTGTTAACCATCCTGGGTCCTGTTGGCCATCCCATATCCTGTTAGTCACCCAGGGCTTGTTAGCCCTCCTGGGGCCTGTTAGCCATCCTGGGTCCTGTTGGCCATCCTGGGGCCTGTTGGCCATCCTGGGGCCTGTTGGCCATCCTGGGGCCTGTTGGCCATCCTGGGGCCTGTTAGCCATGCTGGGTCCTGTTAGCCATGCTGGGTCCTGTTGGTTATCCTGGGGCTTGTTAGCCATCCTGGGGCTTGTTAGCCATCCTGGGGCTTGTTAGCCATCCTGGGGCTTGTAAGCCATCCTGGGGCTTGTAAGCCATCCTGGGGCTTGTAAGCCATCCTGGGGCTTGTAAGCCATCCTGGGGCCTGTTAGCCATCCCAGGTCCTTTTAGCCATCCCAGGTCCTTTTAGCCAACCTTGGTCCTATTAGCCATCATGAGTCTTGTTAGCCATCCCGGGGCCTGTTAGCCATCCCAGGGCCTGTTAGCCATCCCAGGTCCTGTTAGCCATCCATAGTCTTGTTAGCCATCCATAGTCTTGTTAGCCATCCTGAGTCTTGTTAGCCATCCTGAGTCTTGTTAGCCATCCTGAGTCTTGTTAGCCATCCTGAGTCTTGTTAGCCATCCTGAGTCTTGTTAGCCATCCTGAGTCTTGTTAGCCATCCTGAGTCTTGTTAGCCATCCTGAGTCTTGTTAGCCATCTCGGGACCTGTCCCAATCTGGTCCTAATCAGTTCAGGATGAACAAACACCTTTTTAAAGGCATAGCTAGCACATCTTAGAAGTGTACATCCATGGAGGCCGGTGAAATTTAATTAAGGAGAATGGACTCATATAAATGTCTAGACTGGAGTCAATAAAGTTAAACACATGAAGCCTAGCTCATGTGCTCATATTAGTAGTTGTATGGTACTTCAAGCTGGGCTTCATGTGTTTAACTTCATTGACTCCAGTCTAGACATTTATATGAGTCCATTCTCCTTAATTAAATTTCACCGGCCTCCATGGAGTCAATGAAGTTAAACACATGAAGACCAGCTTAACGTACCATACAACTATTAATATGAGCACATTCAACACAGTTAGTTTTCACCGGCCTCCATTAATTTACATGTAAGCTTTTGCAATATGCAAATCAGAGCTAACAAAGCTATTAAAATAGAGATAAAAGTAGGTACAGATGAGACTAGAGAAAAGCTAAACTGACACAGAACTAACAAATAAAATCATCTGTTTCAGACACGGACAGCTGTGAGCGCTGGATGAACTGTAAGTCTGATTTCCTGAAGAAGTACATGTCCAAAGTCTCCACTGACCTACCCAGCTGCCCCTGTTCCTACCCCACCGAGGTAGCCTACAGCACAGCTGATGTCCACGACCCTGCCACGCGCCGAGACTTCCGCTGGAAAGATGCCAGTGGTCCCAAGGAGAAGCTGGACATCTACAAACCAACGGCCCGGTACTGCATTCGCTCCATGCTCACCCTGGAGTCAACCACGCTAGCCGCACAGCACTGCTGCTATGACGACCACATGAAGCTGGTAACCCGCGGTAAAGGGGCTGGGACACCCAACCTCATCAGCATAGAGTTCTCTGCTGACCTGCACTACAAGGTAGACATTCTGCCTTGGATCATCTGTAAGGGGGACTGGAGCCGCTATAACCAGGCCAGACTTCCCAACAATGGGCAGAAGTGTCCAGACAACCCTCCAGATGACGATTACAGCAAACAGGTGGAGGAGGCAAGGGAGTTCTAAAACTAGAGAGACTAAAAACCAAAAACTATCTGAACTGAAATGTTCTTCAATGGATGCTTCAACCAAAACGCTTTGTTATTAATTTTGTTTTGAGGCAAACTATGGTGGGACTGAACAGGCCTGGACATGTGATAAGAGAAACAAGACAGGAGGGACACAAGGAACATTTTATGTCCTTACCTTATGGTTCTCATGTCTAGGACAGACACTTCTGCTTTTACCTAGAAATATAAAAAATACACCAATCAGCCATAACATTATGAGCACCTGTCTAATATTGTGTAGGTTCCCCTTATGCCGCCAAAACAGCAGCCCCATACGCGACAAACTGCAATGCACTGTGTTCTGACGACTTTCTATCAGAATCAGCAACTTTTTCAGCAATTTGAGCTACAGTAGAAAATCTGTATGCTTGCCCGTTTTTCCTGCTTTTTCATTTTGTCCTCAAAGTTGATGTGTCGGAAGAAAAAAAAAAGGGCAAATCTGAGGATTTCAGCAACTTTGACAAGGGCCAAATTGTGATGGATAGATGACTGGGTCAGAGCATCTCCAAAACTACTGCAGTTGTTGTGTGTTTCCCAGTCTGCAGTGGTCAGTACCTATCAAACGTGGTCCAAGGAAGGAAAAGCGGTGAACCGGCGACAAGGTAATTGATGCGTGTGGGGAGAGAAGGCTGGCCTTTGTGGTCTGATCCAACAGACTAGCTCCTGTAGCACAAATTGCTGAAAAAGAAAATCACAGTTTGTTGCGTATGGGGCTGATGTTTTGGCGGCGAAAGGGGGACCTACACAATATTAGGCAGGTGCTCATAATGTTATGGCTGATTGGTGTACATGACAGGTTGAAGATGCCAGTAGTCAGTCTGATATTTTTTAGGCATTACAGGGAGATCTAAATGTAGCTTCATAAAAAGGGAAATAATTATTTGTATTTTTATTTTGTCTGTAAGTTTAGTTCTTCCTGACTGGTCAAAATGGCATCACAGGCATACCTGATTGGCAGAATGATCTGATTAGATTCTCTTGTTCTGAGTGAAAGACATATTGACCAATCAGAAGAGAGAAAGACACTTCTGTTTTATTAGAATTAACTAGAGGTGTGAGTACATGTAAACATATTGATTGTGCTAGCTACTCTATTTAATATTCTTGGTAAAGGTCTGATGCAATGAAAAACAGGATTTTTGTATTTGCATTCCCATAGTATACGGTCAAGATAATACTCTGAATTTGTGATTATGACATTTTTGTGAAATTCCCAGAGTAACAGTATGTTTAGGTCTGATGTGACAGATGTGATCTCAATTGAGAAGAGAACACATCTCTGGTCCATCTTGTCACCACATCAGGCTGTATTATTTTCACTCCCTAATTCCCACAAAATCTGACAGAGCATCTAAAAGTCCACATAAGGCTCAGGGTCCAGGGATATAAGTTGGTGGATATATATTGATCATTTGATAAATCAAACAGACTATGGTGATTTAAACTTATCAATCACATAGAGATCACATACCTTAATTTGAGCCAGTTTCACACAGCAAGAAAATAATCATGCAGTAACAAGACAGCCTCTAAACCTTGAATAAAATAACCATGCAGTAACAAAACAGCCTCTAAACCTTGAAATGCAGTAACAAGACAGTCTCTAAACCTTGAATACACTATTTGAATACACATCCTGTA
Organism: Umbra pygmaea; assembly: GCA_016801145.1. Classification (NCBI taxonomy): domain Eukaryota; kingdom Metazoa; phylum Chordata; class Actinopteri; order Esociformes; family Umbridae; genus Umbra; species Umbra pygmaea. Next base: position 8,580 of record JACXGM010033871.1, read on the forward strand.
ACATGATGATGATCAAATTAAGATATAGATAAAATTGCAATATAGGTATAGAAGAATATAAAATAACTCCATGCTGCACCAATACAGGATGGGTTAGCTATGTACAATCGGGCTCCACCTTCAGTCAAGGCAAGCCTTTTTCCCCCTGATTTTGTTTCCCCCTCCAAATTCCCTCTAAACCAAGGCTAACCTTTTACCCACCATAACCTAGGAGACCTCTCAGAGAATGGCAACAAATTGCTAGGGTAAATAGTAGCTTTAACCCACCATCAACCAGACGTATCTCAGAGAATTGTTTTTGTCAAAGCTAGCTTTTTTCAACTGACGCTGGCTTGGTTTCATATGTTCCGGTTGCCATAGTTACCGCTTTACACTCATAAACGTGTTACGTTGGCAGGCACTTGTATGAACAACCAACCACCCCTTCTCCCTCCGGTTAATATCCTTCTCTCCAACATGTAAAGCCTGCATTATTTTGTAAAGTATTTATTAGGTTGTAGCATCGTGTCCCAGTGTTGGGTTGCCCTGAGCGCGGTTGCAAATTGGATAATGGCTGAGTGATAACTTGATGTGATGATTAAGTGAAAGATTGATCTTATGAAAGGATTCAGTACCATCGAGAATAAGGAAAGTGATTACTGTGTTATGAATGTTTTACCTAATAAAAAACATGAAGAAACTTACCATATTTTATACTTTGATATCTGTTCTTTGTTAAGAAATCAATAATTTAGCAGAGTATCTGACCAGTAATCAAAATCTTCCTAGATCAAACCCATGAGCTGGCAAAGTCATAAGTGTATTTTGACATGGCCATAAAATACGTTGTGTAATATGTATATACAGTGCGGTCTGAAAGTATGTGAACCCATTATGGAATTATGGTTTTACCGTGAGATTGTCTGCTGTCAAAAAAGGACCAAACTGCCTGTCTTAAATCAAGTAGTCTCTGGCAAATTTAAGCAGTTTGGTTATTTTTTGACAGCAGAGGCTTCTTCTTACCAACCCTTCCGAGCTTCTTCGACTTCAACTGGAACTCCAGCATGAGTCAGCGCCAATCGCTACAATGCTGCCTGGGATAATGGAGTAGGTAGGTTGGACGAATGTACCTTGCTACTTCACACTCCAGCGACTCCTTGTGTGCACATTGAGCACCTGTGTGTTCTATCGCGGAAGTATAGTTGCTGAGTGTAATCACCCCACATATGATCTGACTAAAGGCTTGAGTGTTTGATAAGCAAAGGTGAAAAGAATCGAACGGCACTTGACATGTGGTTGAACAAACCACATGAGTGCCCTTGACCATCCAGCGCCTGTGGAGATTTTACAGACAAGACAGGATCAGAGCGAATTGGACATGAGCAGTTTGGGAGGGAAGAAGAAATGGGGAAAACTCTAAAGTGCACTGTAACCTGAGATGCAGCACAGAGGTCTCCAGATGTTATGTTTTGGTTGAACAAATTCATTATTTTTCTTGCGCAGTGGCGATTATATGTTAGGGGCAAGTGGGCAAATGGCTTTGTTGCACACACTGTATTGTTAGCTACTAAATTTAATGCCAGTAAGATATTTTATCTAAATAAATGTTACAAAATCTACTAATAACGGTGATAAAAAATGTAGAATCTGTAATTTCCATCCATTTTCTTTCAATAAAAATGTATTTCTAGTGTCTACACTAAACGTCACACGTGGCCGTGTGCGCGCCAGGGCGCTTGCTATTGTTTTCTATGGTGGGAGGGGCTAGTCACATTCTTATGCTTGGTGGCCATATACATGAAACAAGCTACGTGATTTTAGTTTGCATCGCCAGCTTTAAGTCTTGCTCATTGTTCAGCATGAATGACCGAAAAACCTCTTGCAATTGGTGAATCAAAGTCACAGTTAAGCTCACATACATTAGCACGGCGTTCGTTGTTCAACTGGTCAAGTCTGTTTTCCCAAGATGTCGCCTGCCTGTATACACGAACGGTACCGCCTTTATACACAATATTTTTAATAAACTGTCTGTACACTTACAAAGTTCTCAATGCTTCGGTTTGCATGTAGGGACCCTCATTATGCTACTGTGGAAGTGTGGTGCTATTTTGAGCATTGTTAGTGGTATAAAATAGCGATTTATTTTTACTTCATTCATGCCCTCAAAACCAGTGTTTAAAGGTAATTATCAGTTCGCCCTAAAACTGGACACTTTCGATTAGCATGAAAACATATCCAAGAAAACGGTCGACTCTGTATTCATGTGTTATTAACATCTAGGTTCATTTTGCACTGGAATTGTCCTTTAATGTTTCATCGCTTGCCTCACTGACTATGCATAATTGGGTTTATAATGCTGTCATGTGGTATGGCATTGTGCCAATAAATGGTGTATGTATGTTGTTGGGTTTTGTACTAAATACGGTAGTATTGTAAGTGGTATACACATTTTATGCTTTTGTGGTAGGACATGGCATCCACTTCTAGGCCGAGTTACGTCATGTGAAATGCTGTTTATGATATGCCTTACAGTGGACTGATGGAGCTCAAAACCTTTAGAGATGGTTTTATAGCCTTCCCCACACTGATATGGTCTCACCACACTCTTCCTGGTGTACTCTGAGATCTCATTTCATCTCTGCATGTTTTTCCATCACCTGTATGCATCACACCAAACTGATAATAATAATAATAATATAATGTTTTTTATCTCTATTTGTCTTAGTTTCACCCAAACTCTTAGGTAAGATATTTTTAATTGGTTCACTCAATTATTTAACCACCTGATTCTTCTTACCTACTTGGTTTATCAAATGCAATTTGGGGTTTTACTTAAATTTGCACCTGAATTATTTTCTTTGTTTTTCTACTACACATTATTTAATTTTAATAAACATATGGAATTGGTCAATATAAACATTTGTCCCATAAAAAATGGCTCAGATTAAATTATAATTTCATGGTGAACGCTGAAACAATAATTGCAGAAGAGGTTCACATACATTAAGCCAGCACTGTAACTAAATGTTATTCCTAAAATATTATAAATCAGGTGGACATTATTTGTAACTTCATTTAGGTTCTAAGCTAGAGAGGGTGAAGATCACAGGTTGTTACTTTTCTCCAGTGGGGAAAGCATCTCCTGGCAGGTTTAGGCAGAGCCTTACATTAGTCATTTCCTGTATGCATGGAGGCAGTCCCTTTGATAGGAGGGCTGAGCCTAGATCACATTCTTTAGTCTTTGGCATCCTGACATTCTTGAGTAATTCCTTAGCTCACGTACATACAGGGAACAATCAGAGATTCATTGGAAATGTGTGTGTGTGTGTGTCAGAGGTATACTGGTGAGGATACTGATGTGTGTGTACATGTCTTGGATGTGTACACAGTGTAGCTAGTCACACAGAGGGGCCTTTCATGCTGCTTTCATTCCTGACAAACGGCAGCATGCAGGGTTGTGTGTCAGAGACCAGGGTTGTGTGTCAGAGACCAGGGTTGTGTGTCTGAGACCAGGGTTGTGTGTCTGAGACCAGGGTTGTGTGTCTGAGACCAGGGTTGTGTGTCTGAGACCAGGGTTGTGTGTCTGAGA
>JACXGM010033872.1:0-12146 GCA_016801145.1 Umbra pygmaea
AGGTAAATGGAGTTCATATCTTACTGGTGACCATGATTGATATGTTCTTTACTCTTTCTATTTGTTTTATAGGTCACTGTAAAGAAATGAACTCCATTTACCTGATAATTTTGTCTTAATTAGGGACTTCCCAAAACTTGTGAACTCATCAAGTAACTAAAAAGTACTCCTAAAAGTAACTATACCCAACACTGGTTGTAATGTCATATTGTGAAGTAAAGCGTGTTCTAGTGTCATGACATCTGTCTCACCTTCATCCCATGTCCCAGGGAGTCCAGGTCTGAGTAGGTGATGGAGCTACGGGTGTACTTGAGTTTGGGCTCCTTGCCGGTTGCCGGAGGGATAATTTTGTGGCTGCGGGGAACCCTCTTGGCTGTGGTGAAAACCCCAATTTCTCTCCGTGCCACCTTCTCCCTGTGCATGTCTACTGTCTGGAAGAAATTTACCATCATGTTGAGGTAGAAACAATCACACTGAACAAAAACCTACATACTGTCTGACAGGCCAGTTTAAATTATACCTGGTGAAACAACTGGGCTCCAAACTTACTGGCACCCCTGACTGGCAATGCACCAACAATACTGTAAAAACATAAACAATATAATTATTAACTAAAATTAACTAAAAATTCCAATATGAAAAATCCACTGTACTTTATTAAAGGGATACTTCACCCTCCAGCTATCTGGAGGTGCTAGTAGCTCCCCCCAGACATTTGTAGAACAGTGAGATATGTTTCACCCATGCCTGGCTAGTGTAAGAGCAAGATTTGAATTTTCACACGCTGACGTCACCGTGTGAGTCCAATGGACTTTGGAGATAGGAAAAATGAATATAGGCGTGTATTCGGTCGCGAAAATAAGCATCCCTGTTATACTGATCTGGCTTTCAAACCTACTCATTTAAAGCCTCGATTGTGCTTGATTTTTTAAGGTATAGCTTGTCTTTCTGTGACATTTCGATCAGCCGTTATAACACTAAACAGACAAGGTGGTATGACTTTTTCAGTATGTATAGAACTACAATGCTGGCTTCCTTATTCCAAGCCCCGCCCACCCGGCACTCTGGATTCTGTGAAACAGTTCGTAATTAAAGTCGCTGGTAACAAAATTGCCACGAACCTAGGATTTGCAGATGAGGAATTTTACAACTTCCTTTAACGGTACTTTCTGAGTGACATCCAACCATACATGTTTGTGCCCGAGTACACCAAAGAACATTTACAAGAAATGGAGTTTGATTTTCAGCTTCAACAAGGCAGCCTGTTCTACAGATAAGTTGAAACGCGGTTAAATTCTAATTACCTAAATGCTTCTGTGGGAATATTTCATCCATGTCTACTGAAGAAAAAAGGACTTGCTTGTAAAGCTTGGACCAAAAATGACTGACGACCGCATATGCGTCACTGAATCACTTAAGTTTTCCAGCACAAATGGAAAGAGACGTAGCAGACAATTAACAGATGAGTACGTTTTTTAAACCTATTTTATGTACCTTGATAATGGAGCACACGTCGTGTCTGTGTGGTAATGTTATTGTACTGTATGTGTAGTGTGCCAGCTGTATTTAGTAGCTAGCTGAGTGGGTAAATTACTATACCTTCCTATATATAGGCTACTCTTTCTAGATAAAGGAAAATGGATGGGATCGCATTGCTTTTCAGCCGCTTTCGGGCTGTAATGCCGGTTAATTCAGCACGTAGATCCTTTCGTAATCTTACTACCTAAAATGTCGACTGCATACCCTAACTTTTTATATTGTAAAGTGTGAAAGACTACTCCTTCTTTTTGGGCTTGCTTGTAATTTCTGCAACCAGGTACAGAACACCAAACGGGCATGATGAATAGAAATTAGACTACAATTTCAAAAACAAATATGTATAACTTTCTTGCGTCAAGCTGTACAGACGTGTGCTGTTGAATTGCCCATGTTCTGTGTCGGTGTGTTCAAACGGGAGTCTCTTCCTGTAATGTTTGACACGGTTAAGCAACACATTAGGAGGGATTTTGGACCATTCCTCTACGTAGATCCTTTCAAGATCCTTCACATTCTTGGGTTTGCACTTATCAACTGCCTTTCTTCAACTCAGCCCACAGGTTTTCTGATTGGATTGAGGTCCGGCGACTGAGATGGCCATGGCAAAACATTGATTTTGTTGTCACTGAATCATGTCTGTGTGGATTTTAAGGTACGTTTTAGGTAATTGTCTTGTTGGAAAGTCCACCTACAGTCAATTCCCAGATTGGACAACCAGATTTTCAGTCAAAATTGCCTGATACTTGGTGAAATTCATTATGTCATCAATATTGACCAGTGCCCCTGGACCTCTGGAATTAAAAAAGCCCTAAAGACGTTGAAAAGATGTCTTTGTGGTTGAAAAGAAGTTGATTAGAGGGTGAAAAGATCTCTTTCAAAATATGAAAGAAAAAAGTTGGATCTGACAAAAACGTTCAATTTTCTTCCAGTTTTAATTTAAATTCTGTTTGACAAACTCCAAACACTTGCGTCTGTCTTGGAGTCAGAAAGGGCTTTCTTCTGGCAACCTTTCCAAAGACGTCCGATGGTGCTTTTTGAAACCTGGTGACCCCAAGACGCCACCAAGGTCTGCAATTCTTTTACAGTGATTCTTGGAGATTTTGTTGCTTCTCAAAACTTCCTCCTCCCTATCCTGGGGGCAAAATGCATTTGGGTCCTCTATCTACCCTTGACGATTTCAACTGTTCCATATCTTTTGAATTTTTTAATAATTGCCCTGACAGTGCTCACTGGTATATTCAACAATTTGTGGATCTTCTTGTAGCCATTACCAGATTTATGAATGTCTATGACCATCTGTCTCTTTTGAGCTGCTAGTTCTTTCGTTATTTTCATGGTGTTGGATAATTTTGAAAAGAAAATTCAGTGCACATGCTTAGTCTTTAGTCTTCTTTTTATATCTTACTGTTTGCTTGGCACAAGAATTTCACTGTACATGCAATAACATCAGCATTTTTTTCTGTTTATGTGACAATAAAATGTTCCAACTTGAACAAAGATGCCTGCAAGAGTTTAGCGCAAAATGCTCTATGAGGTTAAGACGACTCTTTGGGTGTCAGCTAGAGACTGACAGAAATCTCTGGAACATGCTAACATCTCTGTTGTTGAATCTACGATATGTAAAACACTAAGTTCATGGGATGACACCACGGTGGAAACCACTGCTTCCTATAGCATGTAATGAGTGTCTAGATTCAGGATGAAGGTATTTTGGACCATTCTTCCTTGCAAAACATCTCCAGTTCAGTTAGGTTTGATGGTTGCCGAGCATGTACAGCCCGCTTCAAGTCACCCCACAGATTGTCAATGATATTCAGGTGTGGGATTCCAGAACATTGTACTTGTTCTTCTGCATAAATGCCAGAGTAGATTTTGAGCAGTGTTTTGGGTCGTTGTCTTGTTGAAATATCCAGCCCCGGCACAACTTCAACTTTGTGACTGATTCCTCTACATTATTCTCAAGTATCTGTTGATATTCAGTGGAATCCATGCGACCCTCAGCTTTAACAAGATTCCCAGTACCGGCACTGGCCACACAGCCTCACAGCAAGATGGAACCTCCACCAAATTTTACTGTGGGTAGCAAATGTTTGTCTTGGAATGCTCTGTTATTTTGCCGCCATGCATAACGCCCCTTGTTACGACCAAAAAACTCCATATTTGTTTCATCAGTCCACAGCACCTTCTTCATAAATGAAGCTGGCTTGTCCAAATGTGTTATAGGTCTTTGGAGGTGGCCTGTGGGCCTCTCTGATATTATACTTGGCCTGCCACTTCTGGCCTTAACAAGAACTGTGCCTGTGGTCTTTCATTTCAACACTATGTTCCTCACAGTGGACACTGACAGATTTTTGTGGCCTTCCCCTAAACCATGATGTTGAACTACCTTTGTGTTTTAGGTCATTTGACGGTTGTTTTGAGGCCCCCATGTTGCCACACTTCAGAGGAGAGTCAAAGAGAACAACAAATTGCAATTGGCCACCTTAAATAACTTTTCTCATAATTGGATGCCCCTGTCTATGTAGGGCTGGGAGGTATACCGGAAAAAACTATATACCGGTCTTCATGTATGTAGCGGTTTGCTATATTCGTTACCGGTATTTTTTTCTATGTCATTCCGCCAGCTGCAACAACTGAGAATAATGGAGGGTGCAGGTAGAATTATCTGCGCCGCAGCAAGCGAAAAATGTGTTATTAAAATGGGTGCAACGTTGATAGTGTGGACATGGTTTGGTTTTAAGACCCTGTTTACACGTACACGGTTATTTTGAAAAACTGAGACATTTCCCCGTTTGTGGCCTTTGTTTACACGCAGAGAATTCGCCCTTGAAAACGATTCTTTCTAAAAACTCTGGCCAAAGTGGAGATTTTGGAAAACTCAGTTTGCACGTTTGCATGTAAACTGAGAAAAACTGAGGTTTAGGCAGCCGACGTCACAGTATGCACCAGAACATGCACCTGCACCAAAAGTGCGACCTATGTTTATATTTTAATTTGGCTATTTTTGGGAATCTGATTGGCTAACGCGATTTAAACAATAGCACTACTTTTACTTACTCAGTCTTGTTTATTGGTGTTCCAACAAAAATCATAACAAACAAAGCTACTTAAAACTGCTTTGCTTAAAATTAATTTCTTTCAACCCTTTATTTAAAAAATCAAATACCTTTAAATACCGTGATACCATCAAACATTTGAAAAATATCGGGGTATTAAATCTAAGCCATACCTCCCAGCCCTATGTCTATGGTAGGGTCAAGGCTTAATGAGCTCACCAAACCAATTGTGTGTTCCAATTAATCTGTGCTAGGTAGTTACAGGTATTCAAATCAACAAAATGACAAGGGTGCCCAAATTTATGCACCTGTCTAATTTTGTGTACACATTTTCTGTTGATCCAATGAACCTCATTTCACTACCGAAATATTACTGTGTCCTTCAGTTATTTGATAGCTCAAAATTAAATTGCTGTTCCAAACACCCAATTAAATGAAAATCATGGAAATTGTCATGGGTGCCTAAACGTTTGCATAAGACTGTATGCCTTCTGGTGTGGCCCAGTCTGATTGAAATGCCGTGGCATGACCAAGAATGTGATTTATTCCAAGAATATTGCTGCATTGAAACTGTATTTCACATACAGGGTTCACTGTTTGAGATCGCTTGTCAGACAATTTTATAAAGGGCATCTCTGGAGATGCATTGCAACATTCTAATACGACTGTTAAAATGCTGTCAGTTCCACTTTAAATAAACCATACATGATTGGAGTAGCTCCAGGGTACCATTGCTCTGAAGCCAGCATTAGATTAATACAGTTCATTCACCAAACTCATGGCAAAACATATTGCCTCCCCTAAATAATTGAGCCCTATTATTTAGTATGCAGCTGTTGTAGACCTGTTACTGGGCGCCAGCAGACAATGGCATCAATCAAAGGTAACCAAGAATAAACCCTGAAAACAGAACACGGGGGACTTTCATCACAGCCTCTAGAGTTCCCTTTGACAAAGGTTAATGGCCACCAAATAGTCTTACAACCCATACTCCAAGCACCCCTTTCCCTCCCCCCCAGGTGACCTGGTTGTGCGGCAGCATGCCGACCACGGAGCATGCAGGAATGTCTGGGTCTGTGCCAGCTTTGGAGGGGGGAGGACGGGCGTCTGATTTCGGGGATCGGAGGCCTGTGAGATACTGGGGACGCATGGATCAGCTCTTCTGAATGGAATAAGGCCTGTGGCTTTAGAAAAGAGGCCCTGGAAACCAACGCTGGACAGAACATAGACGAGGGGTTGGGGCGGAAGAGCAATAACAGGAATTAGGCAAGTTGGCAAAGTGGATACTTAGTTTCCAGACGTCCCCCATCCTTACAGTAGGTGTCTGAACTAAACAACTACCGCCTCATAGCACTTGCCTCTTTCAGCATGTAGTGTTTCGATAGGCGTAATAAGGAGATTATACCTGAATTCCTGGAGCCAGGTCACCTGGTGCACCTATAGGTCAATGAAAAACTGGGCCACTCACCACCTTTTACCACCATGACAAAACCAACACAAATTAGCTCTGCTTTCAACACTATAGGTCATTAATCTGGAGCCATTGGGGTGGACGTGTCTCACTGTAGCTGGATCAAGGACTTCTGGATGGGCCAATCTCAGGTGGTAAAGTTGGCTAAGAACATCAGTAACATGTTGACCGCTATCACGGGGCCCCTCACGAGTGTGTGCGCACTACCATGTTGTTGGTTCTGTTTCTCCCAGACTGTTCATGTCATCCCCTGTTTTCACCCAATATATCATCTGTGTTCTGGGTCAACCATTCAAACCAGGTATCAATTACATTCATTAATACAAGTATTTAGGTTCTTATGTTTGTCTGGTCATTTGTCGGTTATTGTTTGATGTGTGACTGTCACTACTTCATATGGTAAGAAGCCAGTTGATGTTTGCCTGGCACTTTTCTTTTCTAGGTGTTATCCAAAGTACTATGATTTAAAGAACTGACAAATCGTCAGTGTGCTCTATTCTTACCGAGTGGTTTAAAATGAAACCTTTGTTCGGAAACAAACCTGCGCCTGACTCCTCACTCCTACCAATCATTACAGATATTTATTCTGACATTTTAGATGCAAGATGCGCTGTCAAGCTAATGGTGGGTGTGTCATTCAAATTATTTAGCTACAGAGGATAGCTAGATCATAGCAAGTGTGTAATTTCATTTAAGTTTAGCTACAGTGATAGCTAGCTAAACACAATGGCAACTGACACAGAAACATGAAGTTAGGCACATCCTGACTGATTAGGAAATAAAAAACAAGACATCTGGACTCAGACAAAACTGGAATTGCATTTGGTAAGATTTTCCTTTAAGACTAATCTGTAGTAAAACAGAGGTTTGAAAGAAATATGGAGGCTGCCATGTCCTGATGGATCCTACCTGTCCGATGAGGTTGACGGAGGACTCCAGGTGTCGGAGCTGGGAGGTCTGGGCGTCCAGCAGCTTGAGCACACTGCCGGCCAGGGTGCTGATCTGGTAGGCCACACTTGCCAGGGACTGGGTGGTGAAGTTCTTAGTCTCCTCCAGGGCCTTGCTTGCATCTGCACCTGCCTAGAGGGATGGTGGTTGTGGGGGTCATGAAGGGGAATACATTTTATTACAACCCACTTCAGAAATATCTATGCTTTCTTACACAACTTACAGAAAGTAGAACATCGTGCTAGATGATGATCAGTCATATCGTATCACGCTGCTGAAAGTGTTCTAGAACAATCCAGGCTTCCTTCCTCTCTTATACCAAAATGCCTCCCTGTGCTCATTTTTTGTTACACACAAATCGATACACAAAGCGAGCAGTCAAAATTAGCTGAAGTCCAAGAGATATTTAACAATAAAATTTGAAGTCAAATATTATTGTTAAAGGAAGGTCCCCAACACCTAAACAGCTCAAAATCATTGTGCCGGTAATGTTTCTGACATGACAGTCATTAAATACACCTCAGCGTGTTCGGTAATTCCCAACTAGGCCAGCAAGTTGCTCAAAAACCCTCTGTGACGTCAATGCAAAATCTTTAAAAATAAATGTTCATTTTTAACGCCTGTCGATCTTTGAATCAAGTCGACAGGAGAATAAAACGGGACAAATAAGTATCAGGAAGTCAAACGAATAAATGTACTTTCAAAAATGTTGCAGTGGTGTAACCGAAGGTTTTTAGGAACCTTAAGGTGGCCAAGTTGAGAATTAACAAATGTGCTGAGAAGGTGTATTCAGTGACTGTCGTGTCGGAAACATGACGCGCACTACGATTTTGAGCGGTTCACGGGTCTGGAGCGTTCCTTTAACCCCTTGCTATATTGTTTCAGTGACACATTGATCAGACAATGGAAGTGTTCTTGACCAAGAATAAGTGAGTTAACTGGCGATCCTCCTGCTAACATCAGAAAGGTAGGCCTCTGTCTGCAAAAAACACAGGAAGTCTGAGCATCTGCATGTCAAAAAGAGGGTGCAGGTGCTCTTTGTTTGAAAGTGTCTATAATACAAGATGCAAAGCAACAGGTTATGTAATGCCACCCACAACTATTCATGAACGTCACAATGTTTACCTGATGAACATATTCGTATAGAATTCTGGTCCAAAACAGAAAGTACTTCATAAAACGTAAACAAGTCTGCTCTCCTTTCATGACTATGTTAACAGAAATTGTGGAACGATAGAATATGTGCTTTATGATCACACCATTAATGTTAAAAAAATGTCTTTATGTGTACTTTATTCTAACTGAATGAGAACAACCCATGGTGTGAAAAAAGTTGAATGCGATGAGGAACGTACTATATGTGGAAACAGTCATTCTCACTTTCATTTATGGTAAACCTCTAACATTTAATTAAGCAGAGTGACAATGCCTACATAGACACAATGCTTACATAAACACAATGCTTACATAAACACAATGCTTACATAAACACAATGCTTACATAAACACAATGTGGTTATTAAAGGTACTGGTACAATTTCTAGAATCAGAGGCCGTAACATTGGAACGACATTCTCTTTCCTGCTGATCAGCTTAAAAACGGTATTCCTTGAAACTATGTACATGGAATAATTTTTCCCAATCTCTACACTATGCAGTGCTTTGTAACCCAGAAAAATTACAGCCTAAATTATATTAAATATGCAATTTCACAAACACTGTGGAAGCGCAACTTGTCCTGTCCTCATTCAAACTGCAAAATATGCACTGCATGGTGTAGAAAATAATTGTCCCATCTAAACTACCTTTTTTTTATATCATGAAATAAATGTTCTACAGCTCTTGGAAGCTGTTCACTGAAATACAAAGTACAGTTGTTCTGTTTTCGCTCTGTGGAATTCGACACAGTGTACCTCTAACTAGAGCCTGTCTTTTGAAAATGTATTATGGTACAATCGTGTTATCAGAACTACCCAAAATGCACTTTTTCAATAGATCATGAATGTAAATTTTGTCACATTTAACAAAAACAGTAATGTTACTTCTCTAACAAAAAATTTGCTTTTCCATAACTACACTAGATCACGTTCGCAAAGATGCTCGATTGGCTTGAGATCTGGGGAATTTGGAGGCCAAGTCAACAACTTGAACTTGTTGTTGTGGTCCTCAAACCATTCCTGAACCATTTTTGCTTTGTGGCAGGGTGCATTATCCTGCTGAAAGAGGCCAATGTCATCAGGGAATACCGTTTCCATAAAGGTGTGTCTGGAACAATGCTTAGGTAGTTGGTATGTGTCAAAGTAAGATCCACATGAATGGCAGGACCCAAGGTTTCTCAGCAGAACATTGCTCAAAGCATCACACTGCCTCCGCTGGTTTGCCTTCTTCCCATAGTGCATCCTGGTTTCCATGTGTTCCCCAGGTAAGTAACGCACACGCACCTGGCCATGATCCATCAGACCAGGCCACCGTCTTCCATTGCTCTGTGGTCCAGTTCTGATGCCCATGTGCCCATTGTCGGCACTTTTGACAGTAGACAGGGTCAGCATGGGCACCCAGGCTGGTCTGCCACTACGCAGCCCCATACGCAACAAACTGCAATGCACTGTGTGTTCTGACACCTTCCTATTAGAACCAGCATTATCTTTTTCAGCAATTTGAGCTCCAGTAGCTCGTCTGTAGGTTCGGCTCACACAGGTCAGCCTTTGATCCCCAACTGCATCAACGAGCCTTGGCGGCCCATGACCCTGTCGACGGTTCACTGCTTGTTTTTCCTTGGACCAGTTTTGATATGTAATGACCACTGCAAACCTGGAACACCCCACAAAAGCTGCAGTTTTGGAGATGCTCTGACCCAGTCATCTAGCCATCAGAATTTAGCCCTATCCAAATTCGCTCGAATCCTTATGCTTGCACATTTTTTGTGCTTCTAACACATCATACTTTAGGGCAAAATGTTAAATTTCTGCATAATATATCCCACCCACTGACAGGTGCCATGATAACGAGATTATAAGTGTTATTCACTTCACTTCTCAGTGGTCATAATGTTATGGCTGATCGGTGTATTCCACATCCCTTGTACCTTGTTAACTAAAATGAAACGTGTGGCTTGAATTCTGTATGCTGATTGGCTTATATCCATTGTATATAACGGGTATATAACGGGTATATTGATCTGTTTCTATTATTTAAGGCAATCAATTCTTATTTGCAGCAAGGTATGACATAACATCATAACTTTTTATTGACCTAATTTTTTGTTGGTGGCTGGTTTATAAAAGCAGTAAGGTATCTTGGGGTGGTGTGATATATTGCCAAGGTACCACAGCTAAGCGTTGTGTCCAAGCAACTACAAGCTCAGCCGTGGTATATTGGCCATGCAGCACACACCCTCGTGTATTTAACACTACATGCTTTAATAACTGGTTTTATACAGTACGTTAATATGCTAATTGCATCAGGCTAAATACCTAACAGTAGCTTTTATCTGTTGACCACAATTAGCTAGTCTTTTTAGTGATTTCTCCCCAAAATCCCTCTGCTTAACAGTGTTAGTGTTCTCTTAATTACTCAAATGTAAATATTGAAGTACATTTGTTACAGCTAAAGCCATTTATTTTATAAATTAATTCACACGTTTTCCAGTAAACACTTAAAAGTAATTTTCAGAGAAATCGAAAAGTTGAGACTCGTGTTCAACTGCTAATTAATCTTACGCAGAACCTACTTTTTATCAGTAGGCCTACAGTGTATGCCTTAAGGATCGTGGTCGATGCATGAACCTCTATTTATGATACACTGTGCCTCTGCATGATCTCACCTGCAGGTAGTTTGACTCGCAGTATTCGGCCACTTTCATCAGGTTTTTGTGGTTGTCCAATAGGGCTTGTCTTGCAGATGGACCCTCTTCGAAGATTTGTTTGATATCATCCTTTAAGTTTTGATCCTTCATGATGTCCCTTTGCGAAATTACTTGAAGAGAAGCAGCGAAGATAACCGCTCACGTTTGTGCACTTATGAGCTAAAAACAAAGTAACATAATAAGAGGCATAATAACTTAATGAAGCAGTACCCACCAAAGCGGAGAAGGGGAAGAGAAACAGTTTTGCTTAGCTTCAAATGATAGCTGCTTCTCAAGGCGAGAAGTACAGAACAGTGTGTGTTGCGTTGCTCACTTGCTCTTCCCCTTTGTTTAATGACTTGTCACTTGCGGTTTCTCAGTAGCGTGCATAAAGTTTGATGGTGTTAAAACCGATATACGGTTAATGTTTTAAACACAAGAAGCCTTAACTTTTTTCTTTTAAAAATGTTAACCTGCCACGCAATGAGTGCGCATACTAAATAATATATTACAAAGAACTCTAAGTTAGTCAACACTTTCTGGAAATCACAACCACATGTCTCATTATGTACATGCAGTGTACTGTAAAAATGTAAATGAAAAGGTAGTGAGCAGTGCACTGCAGGCTGTCAAGATCATTACCGTCATCATCATCTAGGCCAATAAGTGAAGCATTAGTGCCACCTACTGGCTATCCAAGGCAAAAACACATAGGTAGGCAAAAGCAAGGGTTGGCGACACAATATTTTAGTTCTAAGATTGATAAATGCTGACATATTTCGATGTTGTAAAAAGTTTATTTATTTACAATGCAGGAATGAAAGTCCACCTTTACTGTTTGGCTACTTTAGGACTCACGGTGTACCAGGAATACTTCACCAGCATTATCAGGACAAACAACCCGGTCATACCCCCGTAGCACAGGAAAATAATCTTCAAAGCGTAACCAGAGTCTTGGTCAGTGAACAGACGCTTGCTGTCCAGTCGGTTGTACACCCCAAGCTTGATTTGAGCAGCCTTCTTTCCCTGGATCCAGCAGTAGTAGGATCCTTGGTCTTCCACTAGTACTGGGCTGAATTGCAGGTGGTAGCCGGTGTCAATGTAGACTCTGGGGGTGTTATTTCGTCTTTCCAGGTACTGGGAGAGGTACAGAGGCCTGGAACCCTTATCCCAGGCCAACACATGCTGGGGTTTTGCCCCGGGGCAGGAGAGGATGAGCAGCGTGTCTGCCGGGTGGTTGTGATAATAGACAGGGATCCCTTGAGCCGCTGGATCGTTGTAGCCCAGGAAC
>JACXGM010033874.1:0-12149 GCA_016801145.1 Umbra pygmaea
AAAGGTGCAGATGTAGAGCACTATCAGACACTTAAAGGTGCAGATGTAGAGCACTATCAGACATTTAAAGGTGCAGATGTAGAGCACTATCAGACATTTAAAGGTGCAGATGTAGAGCACTATCAGACACTGAAAGGTGCAGATGTAGAGCACTATCAGACACTTAAAGGTGCAGATGTAGAGCACAATCAGACACTTAAAGGTGCAGATGTAGAGCACTATCAGACACTGAAAGGTGCAGATGTAGAGCACAATCAGACATTTAAAGGTGCAGATGTAGAGCACTATCAGACACTGACATGTGCAGATGTAGAGCACTATCAGACACTGAAAGGTGCAGATGTAGAGCAATATCAGACACTGAAAGGTGCAGATGTAGAGCAATATCAGACATTTAGAAGTCCAGATGTTGAGCACTATCAGACATTTAGAAGTCCAGATGTAGAGCACAATCAGACATTTAGAAGTCCAGATGTAGAGCACTATCAGACATTTAAAAGTCCAGATGTTGAACTTTATCAGATATTTAAAGGTGCAGACTTTGGCTTAATTTAATTTTGATTAGATGACTATGTTACAAAACATTAAACAGCAGTGCAGTGGATTATTTCTATACATACAATATGTTTACCAATGTAATAAAAAAATTGTACCAGAGATAAAAAATAGAAAAAAAACAGTCAAGCCAATTAGTTAAAATTGATCAAATGCAATAAAACAGATAGCTGAATAATAATAATAAGAAAGTCTACCCATAATGCTTAGCTTGGCTAATAAATCACACTAACACCATAAGACTCCAGATCGAGACAGGCTGCAGAGAGACAGTTTTTAATTAAAGCTAAACATCAAACGCATACGTTGGGATTCTGGAGATTTGCATAATCATTTCAAATGTTCTTTTGGTTAGGTGGTTAGACCCTTGTTTAAAGGCTGGTGTTGATGTTTCCTGTAACAAATTACTATCATCAGCCGTTGTAGTTACAATTGCTCTGAGGAGCAGTCGTTGGGTAATCCTATCTAACAGTGGGAAATAGGAGAGGAGCTGTGATCAGGATACTGTCATCACCGGTGGTACCAGATCACTGGCCACTGCCCAACCTGATAACACACAACATACACAAACAAAATAGCATATATCAAAGCAGGAAATTGAATCCATCATGGCATGGATTGTTCTAATGTTTTGTTAGAAACTATGACTATGAAAAACATAGAAAATAGTGAATTTCAATCAAATACCAAATTCGGTACAACTTATTTGATCTGAGAGTGCTTTATCTGTATAGATAGACCCCCTAAGCTTAGTCCTTGTGTTAACATCCCTGGCTACCATCCATTTCTAAAAAGACTGACTCTAAATCAGAACTTCCTTCTTTCTTTCGTTCTTAATTCCCTCACTTTTCCACAGTTTCTTTTCTCTCTCTTTCCGTCTCTCATTCCTTTTGTTCTCCGGGAGCCTATTTATCACAGTGTGAAGGTTGAAAGAGATATTATTAATCCTGCAGAATGAAGGCAGGGTTAGCAGCATGGATCACATTGTGAGAGGGGTAATGATAGGAAGACGTGCTTGGCCAGTGGCCTGTGCTGGCTTGATGAATGGGGAGCGAGGGCAAAGTGAGTGGTGCTGGGTGGCGGCCTGCTGGGCCATGCAATACCCCCCCATCCTAACACCCACCCACCTGGCACTTCGTCCACCACCCCCCCATCAATAGTACCAGCACCAAGGGTAAAGTCAGGAGAGACTCCCTCCTCTCCTTCCACCTACAAACTCTCTCACCATACCTTCTTTTGCTCTTCAACTACTTCCTGGATCTTTCTGTCATTTTCTCTCTCTCATACCTCCATTTAATCATTATCTTCCCCATTTCTCACCTTTTCTCAGTTTTTCCAAACTCCATAATTTTGTATGTACTCATTTCAAAACCATGACAGTTTAGACCCAGTGTACCAGTTAAGTGAAGCATTTACATAGCATTTAAAATCCACTTTGTTATTAACCAAAATCATTTTCAAAATTGCACAAAGTTATTTTTGTATTAGGTCTTGATGGAGATTTAGAGACAATTTGGAAAATTGCATGATTGTGCATAATATCTACATAATGCCAGTGATAATATTTTTCATTAGAAGTGGGCAGGCATTTACCTTATACACCCTCCGGCTTTTTAGCAGGACAAGAATGCTAATGACTTTTAATACATTTACTTAATGTTTGATTACCATAAATTATTATAATGTGTTATTATGTTTTTGTATTTCTATTTAACAGATTAAACATGTTTAATAGTGTGAACCGTAAAGACTGAAAAGAACCTGATTGTTGAAAAAAAACCTAGAAACATTAGTTCATCCAAAGGGATTTTTTTTGCAGTGTTTGAAAAGAAACCCCAGTGTTTAATCTTATGATGCAAAAAGTGTTTGAAAACCATTTTCTCAAAAACAACCAAAGTTCTTCTTCAGTCAACATCTTTGTTTTATTAATGTTATACAGTATACAGTACTGCATACTGTATTGAATTGAGCATGCTTTCTAGCTTTATATTGATAAACACTATTTTCTGGTATTTTCTATTTTTACATGGTTTAAACAGATTAGAAACAGGAGAAGCGAGAAGGAATTAAGGCATGCGAGACTGAACATGTAACCTCTGACTGGATGTGGAAAGATGGTGCGGTTTATTACAAATGTACACACAGCTACCAAGAAATAAGATGGAAAACAACAATAATTAAAAATAATAATGTAATATGTTGTTTTAAAACAATCCATGCTTATTAGGATAAGTATATAGATATGCTTGTATTGAACTCATTTGAAGTCTGTTTGCTCTGTTTTATTTATGGTGTGTGATTCAACATTTTTAGATGTCAAACTAAATTTTACAGAGTATTGTGAGCATGTTTGAAAAAAGGCCATACTTCAATGTTTGTATTAAACAGCAGGTTGTTCTATGAGATGAACTGTCTGGCAAACTATGTTGATAAACCCTGTTATACATTTCAATCATGTGAGAGCACAGGTAAACGCAGTATCGTGCCTTTCGTGTTGTGAACTCTGCCGGTGGAGAGGCTGCCATGTGGGTTTAAAGGGACCATTTGTTGTAATCTAAATCTGCACCTGAATAGAACTTGTAGCATCGGAACACTGTTTAAGCTTTCTTTTTTGTATTGCTGTCAGTTCCTGATTAAATCAGGTTAAAACCACTTGTGGAATTTTTACTAATATCTCAGGCTAATTGTCTGTATATACTCCAGGAAAATGTATTTTTATTTTTCTTCAAGTTATTTGCATCTCAGTAGCTATTGGTATTTAAGGGCATTTTTATTTATAACAGTATAGTTCATTTTAATGTTATTGTTTAGATGAGATACTGTTTTGCTATTTTAAAATGGTGTAGACTAGTTGAGCCAAAATTCAGCCAAGAGAGGATGTGATGGTTGACTACACTACTGTAGCCTTTCAAAAGCAGTGTACTGTAGTGACATCCCATGGTGCAAACAATGACAGACAATGCAACGACCCAATCAAACCTGCTCTATGAGTCAAGTGTCTTCTCTGTGAAGCTGAAACAGGAGCACTCAAATACAGAAAACCTGTTCACATTTCCCACAATTCTACTGGTCAACACAAGCATTTTCGTTTTATTTCCTTACCCCATTACTTCAAAGAAATATAGTTATACTTGTGAAAATTGATTGCTGATTTTGCACAGGGATTTCTAGTACAAAGGCTTGCATGAATCGAATATATCACGAATAAATAGTTACAATGAGTAAACATTTTCATACCACTGTGAGAGACAATATGATTATTAGCTAGAACAATCAGCAATCAAGTCAGACTAATCTAAATGATTATTGGACCCAGTGCCCCCCGCCCTCTCTTGATACAACAATAAAGCAACAAGATTAGCATAGATCTAAAATGCCTCTATATATCATTATATTATTATCCTGTGACAGGTCTAATTGAAAAACAGTTATTAGAGCATGGGGGGTGTTTCATTCAATCAGAAACACCCTTGAGGAGGGAACAAACCAAGGTAAACAGGGTCCACACGGCCAATAGCAGAAAAGGTATAGATAAAAAAGCAGGGAATAGATCAACATATAGATATAAGCTGGAGAATAGGTAAGGGCTACTTATGGGCAGCTGGATGTCATGTGCCCAGTGCTTTCTGACACTGGTTTGTTTCTGTGTAATATATTAACTGACCATTTTTAGTTTAGAGGTGTGCTGGATTGTGGATGGTGCCTAAGTCTTCCAACAAGGTACATGTTATTTGTCATCTGTTTGTAATATGCCTTAGTGTTTGTGACCTAATGTATTTTTTTACAGTTCTGTTATGTTCCTACATCCTTCTCTTCGTCTCCACTCTCCTCCTTTTAAACATTTCCGTTGTACGCTGTAACCAACCAGGTGCGGACATTCGCCTCATTGCTGTAGAATATTTTACCTTCTGGCCTAATTTTCCTGAATCTGAGATTGGCTGTACATTTCTCAGATGATCCTCTTACTTAAGAAACCATATGTCTTTTTGGTGCTGCAAATACTTTTCACAACCAACGGTGTCGTGCTTTTTAAGTAACTAGAGCATAATCATTATTTTGAAGAATTGGGCTTCCCAGGAACTTAAGGTGTCATTGTATTTTATCCCTGGTCTGCCTTCCATCGTGGTAAAAGCACTATCTGTGGAATTGGCTGCCCATTTCATTAAAAAGGCCCTACCTCAGCATCTGCACGAAAAAAGTTACTCCATGAACTGAATATCAGTCACCTTGTCCATTACCATCACTGCCTCCCTGTGAGCCCCAGATCTCGAGCACCTCGTTTGAACGATGTTGACGTCCTCAGCAAAGAATCGACCGCTGTGATCTCTTCTAACAAGCGTCTCCGTGTCAAATTAAAGGGAAGCCATGAGACGGAAAAACAACCTGTGGATGTGTGGCCTCTGATCATGGCAAACAAGGACTTTATTTGATCAGCTTTCAAAGGCATAGATACTTTCTTAAATAAATAAAAAAGAAAAAAAAAACAATTGATGAATCGCACTTGGCAATCACTTCACTGAATAGTAATTGTGTCCTGATACGTGTGTACATATTAGAATCCCAGTTGTTGTTTTTTTTACAATAAGCGTGTATCCATTAATATTAGTTGTGATAAAGTGTAGTGTTGACGTGTTTGCGAAGTGTCCTTCCATGTGCCCATATTAAGCAACTATAACAACAATTCACAAACGTTCACCACACGTGTGATTACATGCATCTAGACAGGCAGGTCATTTTGTATGGTACCACCCAGTGTGTAGCATTGTGGCGGTGAGTGGATGAGGTAGCTCTTGTGTGATTGTGGTGGCGGCGTGTGTGGTAGCGGTTTGTGTTTTAACGGTTTGTGTCAGGACAGGAGTGACAGTGCATAGCTAGCGCTGATTACACTGGTGCCCCCCCCTCCATATACCAGATGACGCCGTTCTCCTCCCAGTTCCCAGTATCTAGTGTGGGTCGACCGTTCTGGGCCTCACTATATGAATGTAGGCTGTGCAAGGTTGTCAGAACATTAGAGGCGCTAATGGAAAAGCTCCCCCATTCAGATGTGAGCAGCATTTCTTGGGCTTGTCATACTCCGCTGGTCACTAAACTAATGGGGCAGCCATAAAAGGAGGGGGCGGCTTCAGAGGAAGTCTCAAAAATAAAATAGTGGAAAAGGGACAGAGTACTGTTGTCTCGTATAAACATCTCCATACCTGAGCAACAAGTTTCCAAAATACATAAAAAAAGACAAAAAACTGTTATAATAAATGACATCTTTCAATGTCCTTTGCAATAGAAATGTAGCTACAGTCACAACTTCAAACTGACCATGCAGTGGTAGAAGAAACTTGTGTGTACTCATTTCTGGCACATGAATGTCCTCACTACGCGTGCTTGCTCTTTGTTGTACACACAGTGTCATGGTAGTCATAGAGACCGCCTGTCTCTCTCATCCTCTTGGTTGCCCCTCTGCTGTCAGTGGTCATAGGGACAGCTGTGTCCATCTGCCTTCTCTATCGCACGCCCCTTTACTGCACTACACGGCCCTGCTTAAACAAACACAGTGACAGAAATCCAACTCAACCGTCAGGCAGCAAAACACTTCGAATTCAGGACAGAAAACCTACAGAAGATACTGTTGTCATTGGTCATCATGAGATGCCTGTGCTAATCAGTTTGAACTACCGGTAACTGGCCAATGGTCGTGGGATTGGAAAAGCAAGCTTGTGCCTATGAAAGGCTTGTGTTAGCCCTGAAGGCCCAGCAAACAGAATGAGAGAAGCAAACAGCTTCACTCTACACCAGTGTGACAATTGCTTTATTGTGCCTTATCGAGGAGTATGAAACTCTGTTGCATGACATCTCACAGTAAGCTGAATAGATATGCCAATTCATTTTGCAGCCGGCGATTTGACAAGCTAGACTGCCCCCCTTGAAAAGCATCATTCAAGCGTGCCGCTGTTGCTACGGCTTCTCTCCCTGTTTCTCTACACCTCCTTCCCTCACTCCTTTGGCCGGCTCTCTTCTCCCTCTCTCTCGATCTCCTTTTCCTGTGCAATCTGAAAGCCCTCGCCTCTGAAAAATTGAAAGGCCTAGCTCGCAACAAAAAGCAAGAAAAGAATAGTGGGAAAAACCTGCCCCCCACCCCAGCTCCCTAAAAAAAAGAGATTTAAGTATTGAAAATATAAAATGATAAGAGGAGGAATGTGGGTCTGCAGAAGATAACATTGTGGATATTAGAGGGGGAATGGGAAAGGAACAGGCTGTAAAGAGATTGGTGCCATAAGCTCCAGGTTGAGGAGATGTGACGCTGCCACTAATACGAGTGTTTAAATATTTGATGCTCTGGGATAAAGGAGGATCGCCTTTGAACGGAATTGAGTGTCTGGAGGAGAATCTATTACGGAAAATCTGGTGTGATTTGACAGTGGCAGGGAGGCAGAGAAAGAGAGATGGGGCAGGGGGGTGGAGAGCGGGTGGGGGTTGAGGAGAGCTCAGTCTAGTGTGTTATTCCTCAGTTGTTCCTTCCTGCAATCTCCTTTCCCCTCTTCACTTAAATGTTTTTCTGCCTTGCTTCAGTAAACGCTGATTATCACATATTTGGCAATGAGAGTCTGAAATGGGAGGATTTTTCTTTTTACACTTCTTTCACAAAACAAATAGTGGCAAGACTGTACAAGTTCTATTACGGGTTCAGACAATGTTCCCTTGGCCAAGGGAATGTACTTCTCCAGGGATGCCGTTTCAAAATAAAGATATTGAATGCTTTGGGATGTTTTTGGACAGCTATGTTTTATAAATGTTGACGTGAAAATGCTAAATAATTAGCAAAGGATGGTGCCCATGTACTGCTGATATTTGTAAAATTGCATTAATAAGAGCAATTATATAAGTGATTAAGTAAATCAACAACTAAGAAATAATACAAGATTAAACACATCCGATTTCACCATACACAGCTTTAAATGTGCCCCGATACTTACTTCACACTTCAGAGGGTTCTCTCTCATACCCAGTGACACCTATTCATATACTTTGTCAAGAAACAAAATGCTGAAATTTACTTTGCACCCGTGTGGCAGATTGGAGGCAGGGCCTTGTGTTACTGTGTTAGATTGATTGAAGGGCAGGACCGGGTCCACCTCGAGAGTGTAAGATATTGCATGTGTTACCTTCCAGCCAAACAGTCATGGCTTTTACAGGGTCAGAGTTGACTGATACCATTTACTTCGATTTCTGTCCGCTTTAAGTCAACGTGAGCTCTCTCAGACCAGTCCTGGTCTAATGCTGCCCTTTGAACATAGACAAAAATTAGTTTGAATAAACCACAGACCAGGTCTCAAAATTAAAGAGCTCATATTATGCTTATTTTCAGGTTCATAATTGTATTTAGAGGTTGTACCAGAATAGGTTTACATGGTAAAATATTTTTTTGTACTGCACTTTGCTGCAGCCCCTCTATTCACCCTGTGTGTTGAACTCTTGGTTTTAAGCGAACTCTCGAACTAGCTAGAAAGTTATCTTCTTCTAACATTGTAACGTTAGCTCACGAGGCTACATTTGACTGCGACCATGACAGCAGCTGATATAAACACAACAGCAATATTTCACATCTTGAAATACACAACCCATCACCATATTTAAAAAATAAGCTATTAAATATAACTTCTGTTACGAGCTGACATCAGTTCGTCACGGAAGTTAAGGCTTGACTACAATGGAGCTGTTTGGAGCAGTTTTTGAACAGTATTTTCTGTTGGAGATGGAAACTCCCTTTGGGAAAAAGGGAATGGAATAAAAGCCAAATAAGCATAATTTAAAACTAAATATATTGAGAAAACAACATAGTCACCATGAGGTTCTGCAAGACTCAGACAGGGTTACACAGGCTGACAGAAAGTGGGATCACAGAGTATTCAGTGTCCTTGCAATGGTGTATATGAACACAATTTATTATGCCTGCCATTAAAATATTACACTGTGTGCACAATAATTAGGCAAACAGTATTTTGACCATATCATCAATATTATGCATATGTTCCAACTCCAAGCTGTATAAACTGGAATGCTTAATGGATTGAAGCATATCAGGTGATTTAATATCAGGTGATGTGTATTTGTGTAATGAGGGAGGGTGTGGCCTAAGGCGTTCAACATCCTATATCAAGATGTGCATAATTATTAGGCAGCTTCGGTTCCTCAGGCAAAATAGGCAAAAAAAAGGTTTTCAGAGGGATGCAGAACTCCTGAAACTGCTAAGATATTGGGGTGGAACATTTTGTTGCAAATAGTCAACAGGGTTGCAAGAAACGTGTTGAGAAAAAATGCAAATTAACTGCCAAAGATTTGAGAAGAGTTAAACGTGAAGCTACCAGGTACCCATTATCCCACAGTACTGTCATATTCCAGAACTGCAACCTGGAGTACCCAGAAGTACAAGGTGTTCACTTCTCAGAGACTTGGCCAAGGTACGGAAGGCTGAAACCAGACCACCACTGAACTAGACACAAGTTGAAATGTCAAGAGTGGGCCAAGAAATATCTGAAGACAGATTTTTCAAAGGTTTTATGGACTGATGAGTTAAGAGTGACTCTTGACGGACCAGATAAATGGGCCCGTTGCTGGATCAGTCATGGGCACAGTGCTCCACTTCGACTCAGACACCAGCAAGGTGGAGGTGGGGTACTGGTATGGGCTGGTATAATTAAAGATGGGCTAGTTGAACCTTTTTAGGTTGAAGATGGACTCAATCTCCCAAACCTACAACCAGTTTTTAGAAGACACTTTCTTGGTACAGTGATAGCAGTGGTACAGGAAAAAGTCTGCATCTTTCAAGACGACCATGATTTTTATGCAGGACAATGCTCCATCACATGCATCGAAGTACTCCACTGTGTGGCTAGTAAAGGCCTTAAAGATGAAAGAATAATGACATGGCCCATCCTCAATAAACCCTATTGAGTTCTTGTGGTCCCTTCTTAAATGGTCGATTTACGGTGAAGGAAAACAGTACACCTCTCTGAACAGTGTCTGGGAGGCTGTGGTTGATGCTGCACAAAAAGTTGATAATCAACAGATCAACAAACTGACAGACTCCATGAATGGAAGGCTTATGACTGGTATTGAAAAGAAGGGTGGGTATATTGATTACTGATTAGTTTTGAAATGTCAGGAATGTTTATTTTAAAATATTTTGTTTGTTTATTTTTTAACAGCTGAAAATCAACAAGTGAGATGGGAAACTTTTTGCTTTTCATTTAGTTGCATAATTATTCTTTACACATAGGTATTCTCCAAAGAAATCCAAGACCTCCCTTTTACTTTCTTAACCATTCAGGTTTGAGGTGTATTTACATTTTGGTTGCCCGAGAGCACTGTAGTTGTATAATAATAAAATGAATCCTCAAAAATACAACTTGCCTAATATTTGTGCACAGTGTGAAATGAACTATACAAAACAATAATAAGTACTATTTATGAAGTTTAACACACTTTTGTACAAAAGGAATGGGTATATCACTGTAACCTTATGGCATGTTAAAATATGTCTTTAATTTATTTTATTAAATCTTTATTTAACCAGGTGGGCACGTTGAAGACAGTTTCTCATTTGAAACGACGACCTGGCCAAGATGCAAGCACAAAGGTGCAAGATGACATAAAGTTACACATGGATTACACAAGTAAAATAAATATACAGGTTTCAGGTCTACAGAGTAAACAATGTAAATATATGTACAGTTAGTGCAACCAGGGGCGTTTCTAGGCATAGGCAACCTAGGCAGTCGCCTAAGGCATCATCTGCTTGGGGGAGCCGACATGGTGCCCTCTCTCCCCCTCCCCACCTTTAAAAAATATATATATTTATATGAGCGCAATCAGCCTTTATGTATTTTTATGTTAATTACTATAAAATTAAAACTCCACACTTATTTATTTGTTATGAGAGACATGATATTGACAACTCAAGAGACAGTGTTGGCACAGGACAGGTGTGGACGCTGGGTGAGTGACGTCAGTTCAAACGCCTGTTGATAGTTCATTTTAGAAAATTTCTGGCTGTCGGTTTGTAAGGAGGCTACTATGAAATGATCAAAGCCATCGGGGGCACAGTTTAGAAAGAAGAGGAAAGATGAGGAAGAAAGGAGACAGAAGTATAGTGGTATGTTTTGACATTTTGAAAAGCATTTGTCTATATACTGAAATATATTGCAATATGTACTATATACTTGCCGAAATAAAAATTCCTTCTCAAACCCAAAAATCGATTTTAAGCAAAGCAGTCCAAAGACCACCAAGAATGGTTATAAATATGGGCATATTTGTCTAGAACACATTCACCCATCTATATCATAATGACAAAGTACTGTTTAACCGGTAAAAAATTTACCCTGAACTTTATTTTGTCCCTGGCCCCTGTGGCCAAAACAGAACAAGTAGGGGTGTAGTGGAGGGTAAACACAAATAAACACCGTTTATCAACCCTTTTATTTGTGAAATAGCCTTTACTCACTTTTTCATTTAGTTAATTATCATTTACTCTTTTAAATTTCATTCCCAGCATTTTTCAACGCTGAAAACGTGAATATTCTTGATCTAAACAACCAATTTGCCAACGTGTAATCATTAAGGTTTTCTGCGCAAACTGAATATGTCTCCAACAGCGGGTTCATGTTCGTGCACTATTCTGATAAGCAGCGCTCATCTCCCTAGTGCGTGTGACGACAGAGACGATCAAACGAGATTTCAGACAAAGATAACTTAGTTTTGAAAAACATCTATATTAGCTACAATATTAGCTAACTCATGCCCCGTTTTTAGAAATAGAAAGACTCATCCAAAACAAAGCAGACTCTTGGAAAATGAGTGTTCAAAATGGTAAACAATAGTTGCTGATATTTCCGTCAGGCGTCTATCTATCTAGCTCTACAGTCTGTCAGTAGCTGGTTAGCCAGTATAGCTCAATCAATCCAAGAGCTCTGGTTACCTGCTGTACTACAAAGTCAATTTATAACTAGCTAAATGTAGCTCAAATATATAGCCTGACTATCAAAGTAGCTAATATATTTTATATAATAAGACAATGAAAGAAGTGCAGTTAAAGACGCACAGTAAGCCCTCATACACATACAGTTTTAATTTGAAACTTTGCTATAGAGATTGCTAAGACATGTGACCAAGTGGGCGGCAACGTCATCAAAATACAAAGAATTAGGGGTATGTTTGGCCAGTCTACATGGGCTGGCATAAGCCGCTTTCCGACCGCAGGGATTTTTGCAGTTCCTAGAACATAACGTTCCTATAACCATTTTTTTCTCGTGTTCCGATAGAAGAAATTGCGGGATTATTTAGTTCCTCGCACTGCCGTTCCTATAACCTTTTTAGCTCCTACTCCTGAGCAGGGTCTTTCCAGTTTCCCTTTTCCCAGGTCCACGTTGATTGGTCCAACTTATAAATTACGCCGGTCGCTTCGTTTGTCTGTTGCGTATAATACTACATATTATGCTGGAGCCTTCGTCTCCAGCCTAGTTTTTAAACGCCGCGGTTCGAACTTCGTTATTAGGACAATTATCAACACAACATTATTTTTTATAAAATTGTATTGGATTTCG
>JACXGM010033875.1:0-12145 GCA_016801145.1 Umbra pygmaea
ATTCGGCTACACATACAGGCTGTGTTTGGCGGTGGCGTGAGTCACTGATCCTTAACATCCCTAGCAGTTGTATTTTCAGAGTTGAGCTTCAGAAATACTCGTGAAAATGTAGCTTGCGTGGACGCTACCGCACTACTTGATCAATAAATTAGCTTCACTACTGTAAAGCTATTTGATTCATAAAACAGTGACGCTACGACCACGCTACTGAAAAATGTAATTAAACTAGTAACGGCGCTACTTGTAGCGACGCTACTGCCCATCACTGCATGTGTGTGTAGCATAAAAACTCTGGAAGCAGTAACGCCCGGAAAATTCCATCCATTCATTCTTATGGGATTTTTTCGCCACGAAAATGATAATATTTGGCGAATCGTTTTACGAAACCTTCCATAAAACAATAGCAACTTGATCTGGATCGAGCTGCACGTTTCGGTACCTTACTCGTGTATGTAGTTTTAAAACTCTGGGAGGAGTAGTGGGGCAATATTTTGCTATAAGAAGAAGTTGAATAATAATATATATGTTGGATAATAGTAGGTGTTCCTTGCCAAAGGCAAGAACACTTAATAATAATATATATATGTCGGATAATAATATATGTTCCTTGCCAAAGCCAAAAACACTTAATAATAATGTTTTCAATAGGGTTAATTTAAAATAATTAGCAGTAAGTGGGTATGTCAGCATATCTTTGCTATTCCACTATTCCTTTGCTGAAGTAATGACATTTATTGTACTTAATGTAGTGGTACTTAATTGTCGGCAATATGTTGATATACACTCATGGCCATTTCATTAGGTACATCGGTTCAACTGTTAACGCAAATAACTAATCAGCCAATTAAGTGGCAGCAAGTAAAAAAATAAATAAATAATAATAATAATAATAATAAGTTTATATAGCACCTTTTAGAAAAACAAAGTCACAAAGTGCTTCACAATAAGAACATGACAACAATACAGTGAGCTTCGTCAAAAAATAATTAAAAGGAGTAAAACAATTGATTATAAAATCAAAAATAAAACAGTAATTTACAAACATGAGACAAAAGCCAATTTAAACAAGTGTGTCTTCAGATGATTTTTAAAAGCACCAACAGAGACTGCAGAAGCAAAACAGTCGGAAGGGCGTTCCACAGGTTTGGAGCCGCCGCTTCAAAAGAGCGGTCACCTTTGGTTTTAAGACGAGTATAAGGGATCACCAGTAATCCCTGGTCAGAAGACCTAAGGGATCGGATAGAAGTGTACGGATGCAGCAGGTCGGAGATATACACAGGAGCAAAACCATGCAAGGCTTTATAGGTCAGGACCAGGACTTTATATTTGATCCTATACTTGATCAGAAGCCAATGTAAGGAGAATAAAATTGGGGTGATATGTGACCTCCTGCTGGACCTGGTAAGCAGCCTTGCAGCAGATTTCTGGACCAGTTGTAAATGGTCTTGAGATGATTTGCTGAGACGTGAAAATGGAGTTGCAGTGATTAAGCCGGGAAGATATAAAACAATGAATGATCATCTCGAGCTCAGAATGTGAAACAACTGCTCTAAGTTTGACAATGTTTCTTAATTGAAAGAAACATGTGCGGGTTAGTGGTTTGATATGTTGTTCCAGATACATGTTATTATCAAACATCACACCAGGATTTCTCAGCTTGGATGTTACAGCTGATGAGAGACCCTAAAAGCTGAACAATCTTGGAAGCTATAGTGTCCGGAGCAACAATAAGAACTTCAGTCTTATCTTCATTAAGCTGAAGGAAATTATTATTGAGCCAATCCTTAATGGAAGTCAAACATTCAAGCAATTCCAACACTTTGTTGGTGTCTTCCGGGTTGAAAGAGACATACACCTGGATATCATCTGCATAGAAATGATAACGAACATCTCCAAATTGGCTAATTATATGTCCCAAGGGAAGCATTTATAAAGTAAATAAAATAGGACCTAACACAGAGCCCTGAGGCACCCCACAAGAAAGGGCTGCAGTTTCTGAACAATAGGGACCAAGAGACACAGAAAAACTTCTATCTGAAAGATAGGAAGTGAACCAATCCAGGGCGCTCCCTGAGATACCAACCCAATGCTTATGTCTCTCAAGCAAGATGTTATGGTCCACTGTATCAAACGCTGCACTAAGGTCTAGCAACACCAAAATCGAGCACTGACCCTTGTCAGAGGACATTAATAAATCATTGGACACTCTAAGTAGAGCGGTCTCTGTTGAGTGTTTCTGACGGAAGCCAGATTGAAATCTGTCTAAGATGTAGTGGGTATTCAGCACAGCAATGAGTTTTTTTTAGCAACCACTTTTTCTAAAATTTTGGAGATAAAAGGCATTTTCGAAATGGGCCTAAAATTTGCCCGAATTGATAGATCCAGGTTGGGTTTCTTTAGTAGTGGCTGAACAACCGCAAGTGTAAAATATGATGGGACACAACCAGATGCATCTAGACATGGTCAAGAAGATCTGGGCAAAATCAAACCAAGCATCAGAATGTGTAAGAAAGGTGACTTAGAACATCTTGTGCTGTTGTAGCCCATATGCTTCGAGGTTCACAGTGTTGTGTGTTCAAAGATGCTCTTCTGCATATCTTGGATGTAATGAGTGGTTATTTGAGTTATTGTTGCCTTTACTGTTGCCATATAGAATTGTTATTTTCTATATTTTTGCTTTGGGCATGGCCATCCAAAAGCAACTTTTTTTAAAGAGTTGTTTAGTTGCAAATGGGTGAAGATAGTTGAGCAAAACCACTTCAACCTGGGTAGTGGTTAACAACATTGGTAGTAGGACCCCTGGTGGTACGGTAACCAAAAACGTTTGGGAACCATTGGAAATAAGGACGCTTTGCATCACACAACTGCTGCAGCGCAATCAAATAAAGTTTCTCAAAAATGCAAGCTGTTTGAGTTATTTATGTAATTCCAGTTTTCACAGCAATTTATGCTGGTGTGCTACTGCTATACCATAATATACATAAAACTCTAACCTGTATTTTGTCTTAACTGTTCAGTTGGCTTATTTAAATACATGGGAGGGACCTCATCAAAACCCCTTCTACCTACGTGGAGTCTCAGCCAGAGGCACCTAGCACACCACCGTCTGTAGAGCCAGGGATATGTCATATTTATTAATCATGTCAAGGTATAATATTAGGGTGTGTGGCAGGGTGTCTATGTTTGGGTGGAAAATTTGGCCTATGGTGCCAACATTGCCAAATCCGGCTTTGATCTCCACCATTATGTAACAGCAGTACAAGAGCAGTTTTTCATACCTTTGATATAATTCAAGAAAAAATATGAAAAAAACTGTCTTTAGACCAGGGCAGATGCTAATGAGAGCACTACATCACAGTATTTTTGTTTCAACAACAGTCATGAAAGTAGCTAGACAGCTAGCTGGATTAGCTTACCACCAAACAGCCAACAAAAGTATGAAAGCTCCCATTGTGATCAAGTTAGGTAGCTAGTTAAGTAGTTAGTAATACATACTACTGTACAATCTGTCACAAATCCAGTATATTAAGAATGCAGTTGTACATATACAAAGAGAAACAGGATTTGACTAGCTTGTAGAATAGTGTGAACCTACTGGTACTGATTTGCTGAAAATATTTCACAATCAAGTACAAATTAGCGAGCTAGTTAAATACATTTGTCGTGCAATGTTGAAGTGGATTGATTTAATAGACCTTTAAGCTGGATCGCGACCAAACACTGGCTATTTGATAAATAAGAACTACCGTCTGTTTACCTGGATTAACTATTCCTCATTTCAGAACGCAACACATGTTATTATTATGTAGTAACTTACTCTGCTGTTTAGTCCCCTTCGCTTATTGCTCCAACCTGTTTTCTTTTCAAGTGCTCCCTCATTACAGTCATTACCGGTGCCATGCCATTTATGTTTTACAGAGTCTGCACATAAAACTTTTTTTAAATTTAAAGTGAAGTTCTGCCATAACATCGAAGATTTTGGTCAGAGAGTTTAAAATGTTTTTTTAAGAGACTAGCTCCACCACACAGCGAGCAACACATAGACCCAACGAATCGACCTTGCCAACAATTTTAATAATCAATTTTTATCGATGTCATCGATTCGTTGTTGCAGCCCTACACAAAGTGTTTTACAGACACCCAGCCTTAAACCCTAAGTCCCATTATGGCCAAGTTATTTATCAGTACACATTAGTAGTCCTGGGGCCTAATGCCCCATGTATACAGGAACAAGGACAGCCAGGTTGGCTGTGGACAGTGACAGTGTCTTTGGACAAGATATTCGTCAATTTGGGTAGTTCTTCGTTGTGTTCCAAGACTCCGGTCATCCTAGTTCATCATCCTAGGTTTTAACAGGACACCAGAGAAATAGATGAAACATTCCATAAATCAAGAGTACCTCAGTTTAGAATGCAGATTGACATTGTCCTCCAGCCAACGAATGAAGCCTGTACTATAGTAAACTAGGCCCAGAGGGGTCTTTTAAAATGTTCTGTGTTTTCCTAAGGCATCACTTGTGGTAGATGCCTTGCACGGAGGGCAGACAGCAGCCTATGATGCGCTCTGCTGACTTCACCACCCTCTGAAGGGCCTTGCGATCAGCAGCGGAGCAGTTGCCGTACCAGGCTGTGATGCAGCCTGAGAGGATGCTCTCAATATTGCACCTGTAGAAGTTTGTTAAAATCCGGGCAGACATGCCAAACTTCTTGAGTCTCCTCAAAAAGTATAGGTGCTTTTGGGCAGTTTTTGTTG
Source organism: Umbra pygmaea (assembly GCA_016801145.1). Taxonomy (NCBI): domain Eukaryota; kingdom Metazoa; phylum Chordata; class Actinopteri; order Esociformes; family Umbridae; genus Umbra; species Umbra pygmaea. Next base: position 4,753 of record JACXGM010033875.1, read on the forward strand.
CAGAGATTGTCTGTCTGGACCATGTGAGGTCATCACTGATGAACACACCGAGGAACTTGAACTATGATACTCTCTCGACTTCAGCTCCATCGATGTGTATGGGGGCAAGACTCTCCCTCTGCCGCTTCCTAAAGTCCACTATCATCTCCTTAGTCTTGCTGACGTTGAAAGAGCGGTTGTTGCTCTGGCACCAGGTAGCCAAGGCACTTACCTCCTCTCTGTACGCAGTCTCATCAGTATTGGAGATGAGACCTAGCATGGTTGTGTTGTCAACTTTATGATGATGTTAGGACTGTGTGTGGCCACACAATCATATGTGAACAGAGTGTACAGTAGTGGACTGAGTACGCAGCCCTGTGGGGCTCCGGTATTATTGTATTTGTGTATATTTATAGTATTTATATTTATTGTTATTTATTCATTATGCCATCATTATTGCTATTTATTCATTATGCCATTATTGTATTACTATGTATTATGCTATTTATTCATTATGCCATTATTGTATTACTATGTATTATGCTATTTATTCATTATGCCAGTATTGTATTTATATATTAACATTATAGTATTTATTATCATTATCTACAATCATTACCATATTTATATTACTATTTATTATGCTATTTATTCATTATGTTCAATGTACTGATTAGTTTCCGTCACCAACATGTCCCAAAGCTCATCTGTAAAAATACAGTTTGCAGGTGAACTGCTTTGCCTTGCGTGGCAGGTAATCTTCTACCAACTCCCTATCAGAGTCCGCACTATCTTCCCACTCAATCCCCTCGCTGTCAAAATCCTCCTCTGTCGTAGCCATTTTCAAAAACAAATGTACGTGTATGTCTGGTTGATTGATGTGATTTTTCAGCGAACCACTGTACATTTGGGTGGTCATGTCGTCTTTAAAATATCAACAAGAAACATCTCATGTGTATTTGAACCAATGACAGTGCATTCTATGCTGCACGCATCATGAAAAGGATGACAAATACAAAATGCTGCATCGCGCAACAGCCGGCAGGAGGTTCTAATTTGCGCAATGCAGTAACCGCGCAGCATCCATCACAAATGGGCAGACGCGGATTAATGCACAGGCTTGCGTAGGCTGCAGCCTAGGGGCCCCACGTGTGCAGGGGCCTCGGATTGGCCAACCAAATTTTGTTTATTCGCAGCGCGAACAAAAAAGACCCTAATAGCTTGTTTGCATATGACGTCAAGTCACTGCGTTGCCATGGCGCGAAATACAGATCGAGGGCATGAAGTGATTTGCTACATTTAGGAAGCACTATAACAAACGAAAAAATGCCTATGTTTTGCGTCGTATATGGTTGCTCAAATCGATCAAAACGAGAAACCACAAGGAGTTTTTTTATTGTGTACCAAAGGTTGTTGTTCATAAGGGGGAAAAATGCCAGAAAAATGCCGGAAGAAATGGCTTGCAAACCTACGTCTACGGTCGGGAGTTATAGAATCGAAAATGCCCGTGTGTGCAGTGATCACTTTGTCAAGGGTGAGTTAACACAACTTATGTGGCTATGTTTGTATAACATACCAGTTGAATTTTGCTTGGTTCATCCATGCACTGGCAATAGTTTTAAAACAATAAATAGAACAAGCAATACGTACTAACAGCTAACAGTTAAATACAGGCGAAATTAACTAAAGCATCTCTACCTACTGTACCATCGGTTATAGGCTATGCTCATATCATTTAGACCAGAGGTGGGCAAACTACGGCCCGCGGGCCAGATGCGGCCCGCCGGGCGTTTTTACCCTCCACACTCTCCCGCGATTGTATCGCGATTATCTCGCGAACCGTATATGCTAGCAACTAACGCTTAGTAACGTTGTAAAGATGAAGATCAGCCAAAAAGAATTGGCTCATCCATGTGAGTTTATGAGAGCCGGAGCTATCATATGTTTTTTTTACTTTTGCTTTTTTTACTAAACACATTACAGACAGGAAGTAGGATGTGAAAATGACAAAATAGCAATGCTGCAATGATGTAGGACATCATCCTACACAATACCAACATGGTACCAATATGGTTGGAAAGAGGGGGTTCCGCTGATAAAATAATGCCAATGCAAATATTGAGGAGTGGTTCGTCCATGTGGATTAATGACAGCCGGAGATATCGCGTCACAAAGTTGGGTACTATATTTGTTAAACTAAAAACATTACAGTCAAACAAGGAAATGGTGTAACAAAAGTAGGATACCCATGTAACTGTGTGGGGGGCGGTGTCAATTGAATTAACTAACATCTCCTATTTTTCATGCATCGCTATAAAATGTGGCCCTTCACTTGGTTTCAAAAGCTCAATGTGGCCCTCAAGCAAAAATAATTGCCCACATCTGATTTAGACCTACAAAGAGCTATTCTTTAACATTGGCAACACAACAGTTGTGGTGTAAAGAACAAAACCAAAGCTTCCACACATCAACATTGTGCACAAATTCAAATTCAATATGCAATGCAAGCTCTAGGTTATGTTACAATAGAAAATCCATTGACCCAATACTTTGACTAAAGGAAAGAACAATTTGCTGCATGTCATCCCTTATCTCCCTCACTCCCGCATTTAGTGGCTCTCTTCAGCTGTTATATTCAGTGATTGAATATTTATATTTTACAGTAATCAGAGAGCTATGGACAGGTAAAGAGACCTTGTAAAGGCCACTCTAAAATGTGCAGTTATCAGCCAGCTCCGCAGCCTACTGAATTGCTTATTTTGCAATTGAATTGCAATTTAGTAGGCTGTGGAGCTGGCCGTGGTGCTGAATCCATCTGTTTTGGCTTTAAATGGCTGCCAGGGAGTTGTCAGTTTAGCTCCATCAAAAGTTTTGCTCCCTGAAACCTTACAATATCTGTGGCATTGTGCTGTGTGATGAAACTGCACATTTTAGAGTGGGCTTTTATTGTGGCCAGGCTAAGGCACACCTGTGCAATAATACAGCTGTCTAATCAGCATCTTGTTATGCCACACCTGTGAGGTGGATGGATTATCTCAGCAAAAGAGAAGTGCTCACTAAAACAGATTTAGACAGATTTGTGAAGAATAATTGCGAGAAATTGGCCTTTTGTGTACATAGAGAAGTCTTAGATCTTTGAGTTCAGCTCATGATAAATGGGGGCAAAAACAAAAGTTTTGCGTTAATATTTTTGTTCAGTGTAGTTACATTTCCATTGTGATTGTTTTGGGGCTGTTGAGGCAGAGGGTTATATCTGGTATTTTTTCCACTTACATCTCAGTTGATGTTAGTTTTGGTTGTAGTGTTTCTTGATCATAATTAAAGGGCTGATTCGAAGCACTGGGCCTTATGCTTGTTTGTATTTGTGTTTTTTCTGTAATATTCAATTTCTCAGTTTATCTATGTGGTGTGGTGGTAATTGTCTTACTGTTGTGGTCCACCACTTGAAGCAATGTAAAGAAAACACAGTAATGTTGGCTGTCTCAATGTGTGTTTATGCCAGTTCACCATACTTGCGTGTGGACCATGTATGGCACTAAATACATTTTTCCAGTAAAGCACAATGATTAGGGGAGGGGCCTCACACAAAGAGAAGCCTAGGGGCCCCTGACCACCTTTATCTGCCCCAGCAAATGGGTTAAGAGGGGTTACGATACAGGCCCAGTCTCAACTCACTTGCCTGACAGCCGTAACGCATGTTTTAAAAACACAGACAACTCTCAGTTGTAGACCCAACCAAAGAGATCTTTTAATTTCTTACAAATCAAGACTGAGTCTGTGCTTCTGACATGTATCAGTAACTCGTTCCACAGTAATGGGTCTCTATAAGAGAAAGCCCTACCTCTAGCTATTTGTTTTAAAACTGTAGGTACAATAAGGAGGCCTGTGTCTTGTGACATAGCATACATTTAGGTATGTACAGCAGGACCAATTCTGAGAAATTTCCAGGTGCAAGTCCATACAATTCTTTGTAGGTTAATTGCAAGACTTTAACATCTGCTTTTGTATTTGCTGGGAGCCAGTTTAGAGAAGCTAACTCTGGGGCGATGTGATCAAGTGTTTTTATATTTAAAAAAATGAAACACTGGGGAAACTAAAAATAAATAACTAAACACAATACACAAGAACACAGGGGACATCGTTACACTATTATTTGAATACATTATTGTACTAACTCTTGTTAAAATACACTGGTGGAAGCATGGCTGGTTTATCATAAAAATGTTCATTCAAATTGTTTAAAGATAAAACTACATTTTGTCCAATTGTGTGGTCATTAAAAATATTTGGAAAGGGAAATTATTTCAAAAGACATCTATAGTAAAATAAATAGAATATTTTAGAAAATTGTTCAGGTTAGTTTATAGGCCAAATATCTTTCTGATTTTGAAAACATGCAAGCACCTGCAAAAATGTGACTTGTCTAAATGATCAGTAATGAACAATTAGCATGTTAGTCGGCTATGTACATTTCAATTTGTTCTTGTTATTACATTCATGCATGTAAAAAAAACATTTGGTTGTAAGTTTGCTGTTTATGATCAGGTTGTATAACTTTTTTTCTTGTGTGTACAGGTAACGAGTGGTTACTAGGTAGCCAGGTAGTAACTGGTGACATCCAAGACCTTTCCAAGCCCCTCTGCATTTCAACCATAATTCCAACAGTTCTGAAAGTAACAGATGCAAGCCCTTCCCTTAACCTCAGTGCCTGGGTCTACTGCTGTCTGGCAAGAGGTGGGGCTTGTATGATGAAAGCTGCCTCTTTCACACAACCTCTCCAGTTCATCTTCACCCCTGGAAACAAACCAGTTACTGTGACTCTGGCTCATGCATTATAAAAAGCCTCAAGCACGTCCTTCTTGTTGTTGGCTGTATTGACTGCATGTAAGTTGATCATTTTGAAAGCCCCATCTCATTATATCTCTCAGCACACCTTTAATTTCTACTTCTCTGTTGCAAAGATCACTAGACTGTGTAAGCAGCAGACCAATATTAGAAAATTGTAGCAATGCAGTGCTGGATGAATCAAACTAAGTCTTCTTCCATTGCTTATGTTATCTGGTCGTTTGGAATCAATTAACAGTTCTGTGGTGGGCATTGTGGGATGTACTGATTACCATTATAATGTTTGTCAAAATGTCTTTCCTTTGAAAATATCAGCACACATGTTGTCATCTTGTTAACTGTATTTGGAGATGGCAAAAACAAGGTTTATTCATAATAACTATGTAATAACTCTCTAACAAATCTGATAACATGTGTATATCAACAACAGCATGCAGTTCATGTCACTTCAAAGCTGTTGTTTAAAATGAAAAAGTGGATTACATTTCATTTTTGCCAGCTGAAAGTTTATGGCATGACTTGAAATTCCGTCTGACATCAGAATTTATAAAGGTATGTATGACAGTGTTTTCAACCTTCCTTTCATGGACATCAACAGTTCTATTGGATATTTCTGACTGGTGCTTCAGATAGTGATCTTATAATCTGATACTGAATATTTTATTTCTGAAATCCTAGGATCAGATTGCCCTCAAAGAAATAAAATGATTTTCTAAAATCTTTGATAAATTGTCTTTGTTTTTGGCAAGTTTGTGCTATTAGTATGGAGTTATATTCCTATCTTTATTCAAGAGCGCATTATTTCAATTTGAGAGCATTTCTCACAGATATTACGTACAGACTTATAAAAATGTCCCTCAAAACCTTGCTCTCACACTCAAATAGTCACTGCTCGCGCTTGGATTTGCTCTGCTTGCGCTCAAACTTTCTGCTTGGACTCAGAAATGTTTTTGCTTGGATAGATTTCCTGCTCTCAACTTCAGCCTTTCTCTTTGCACTCAGGCTGTTTCTTCGCGCTTGCAAATCTTCTGCTCACTGATTTTTTCTGCGCTCTCTGATTTTTTGGTGTTACAACACTATCAAAATTCCCTAACCAATAGAATTCCACCTGTAGTGTTGACCAATGAAATGACCAGCCCTGTTGAGGGTGCGTTCGTTTAGAAAATCCCTTGCATGCGGGTGCTGTACCACTACGGCTCCACCACTCCAACATTTCATACGTTTTTTTTATATTTACTTCCTATGCTTTATTGCGACTTCTGAAATAAAAAGGCCAGTTATATATGTATATACTTTTGAAATAAAAGGACCAGTCAAAATAAGCCATATATATATAAAAACATTCACCCTATTTTCAATGAAATCAGTGCGGAGGTTGTCAAAGATTTTGTGCAATACTTCCGGTTAACGCTTCTGTCGTTTTCAGCTTGCATTCAATTTCTGACTAACTATATATTGTGAATACATCAAAAAACTTTTGGGGAAATGAATTCCCGTAAATCAGGGATTTTATGTTCCGTGAGAGGGTGTCACAATAATTGGGAGAAACGAAAACTGTTCCTACTGTCATATATTGGATTAGATAGGTCACATGTCTATTAGCCTATTAACGGAAGTGACGGGAAGGGGCACCGAAGTTGGTGAAGGAACAATGGCGTTTGGACAATAAAGCAAGTAAACGATGAAGCTCCATGTGGTGATTTAATTCAGAGTGCACTATTTAATTAAGTAATAAGATAGGCACACAACAATGGCGACGAGGATTGCGGACTGTTAGAAAAAAAAGTGCAGCTAAAGGAACGTGACTTAGCTAACGTTATCATGGAAAAATCGGGACTTCAGCCGTTTGCATGTTACACAGACCCCGCCACGTTGGGACCAAGATGGGCGCGATGGCTGACATCGTTTGAGTTATATGCGGATGGAAAAGGACTAATTATTAATAATGATACAACAGAGGTCACAAAACAGAGGAGACAGGCTCTACTTTTGCACCTTGCTGGACCAGATGTTCAGGATGTATTCTCCACTTTACCGCACACTGGTGAAGCTACAGACTACAGAGCCGCGGTGGAAGCACTGAATACATACTTCGTTCCCCGAGTCAATACAGCGTTTGCCCGCCAGACGTTTCACAAGTTGTATCAGAAACAAGGTGAGACTGTGCAAGAATTTTCTACACGTCTTAGGCAGACAGCGAGAGACTGTGATTTTCAAGGTGATACTGATAACCAGATAAGGGATGCAATCCTGAGTAAATGTACGTCGGACTACGTGCGCAGAAAATTACTTGAGGAAGATCATGGACTAACTCTAGGCCGCACGTTGGAACTGGCCTCACAGTGTGAAAGAATTGAGGAACAGATGACGGCAATGTCTCTGAATGGCCAACAGGGGGAGACAGAAACTGTTCATCAGGTCAAACAAAACAAGGGAAAGTACATGAACGCAAGAGGAAAATTGAGAGATAATGACGACGACAAAACGAAAAAAAAATGTTATAGATGTGGATACACTGATCACTTGGGAAAAGATCCAAAATGCCCTGCGCGTGGACAGACATGTCACA
>JACXGM010033876.1:0-12145 GCA_016801145.1 Umbra pygmaea
TTCAAATGCACCTTTAAAAGCAATTTTCCATGCCAATTCTATAACATTTACTACTTCTACTGTTGTACATTTTCCAGACCACTGCTCAGTTCATAGCGTTTTATTATTATTATTATTATTACTATTATTATTATTACTATTGTCATTACTATTTTAAAATTCTTATATTGTTGTAATTCTTGTTTTTAAGCCCACTGCAGAGAATCGCCGAGCCATGTCAAAAAGAATTTCTCTGCATAGGATGATGTATGTTATTCAATGCATATGATAAATAAACCACTTTGACTTTGACTTGACTATACATATAACTCAGGTATGAGCACCTGTCATGAGACAATCGTGAATATGAAGACTGAAGGACCAAGGGGAAGGAGAAAATGAGGAAGAGATGGGAAGAGGGAAAGGAGAACGAGGAAGAGATGGGATAGAGGGAGAGAAGAATGAGGAAGGGGGGGAGAGGGAGAGGTGAACAAGGAAGAGATGGGGAAGAGGGAGAGGAGAAGAGGAAGAAACGGGGAAGAGGGAGAGGAGAAAGAGGAAGAGACTCTGGCAAAAACCAAACATCGGGGCCGAAACATCATCGACCAAAGGGCCATCATGAACGTCCCCGGGAAGTGTGGGGGCAACATCACCATGTGTGCCGCCATTAGTAGTCAGGGGATCCTCCATTACCATGCCACCCTGGGACCCTACAACACTGCACATATACTGAAATTTCTGGATGCCCTACATGCCGTGGTCACACCAGGGTTGATTTTGGCAGCTTTTTAGTAATTTCAGTTTTTTTGTTTTTAGCAGTCTACTGTAACTATGGACAACATGTCTTATGTGGTTGGCCAGTGCTATCTGATTGTGCACATGATGTGAGTAAAAGATTGCCCAAATATTATTTTTTTCATTTGAAGAAAATCAAAAGACTAAAATGGGAAACATAAATTATTTCATTTTAGTCTTTTTATTCTTTATTTGAGATCATGTAAATTCAGTTAACCTCCTATATCCCATCATCTGTAGAAACCAAATGCAGTGACAAAATACATAAAAGCTTTTTTTCTAGAGTCTTTGGATACTGATAAAAAGTCAAACTAAGTAAGACTAATATGGCTGCAAAAAACAACCCTGGGTCACACAGGACGGACCAGGGCAGCCCGTGTTGTTGTCATCTGGGATGATGTCAGTTTCCACCGGGCAGCTCTGGTCCGGGATTGGTTCGCCAACCACAACCATTTCATGGTGCTGAACCTGCCCCCTTATTCCTCATTCCTCAACCCGATCAAGGATTTTTTTTCTGCATGGGGGTGGAAGGTCTATGACCGCCTGAGGATTAATTGCTGGAATAAAAACGGTTTACAAAACTACAAACAATAGCAGTGTCTTAAATACAGTTGACCAGTGTGTGGTGTCTGCTTTGACTGTTTATTGTGCATGTGTGTTTCCTATCGATCCGAAGAGAGCATTTTAAAGTCAGAGTGTTATGTTTTGTTTGCAGAATGTCTTTTTGACATGGCAGGTAGATGTTAATCTTCAAGTGTTGTGTCAATAACTCGTGTGTGTTAAACTTTGACACAATGAGCCAAATTTAGCATTTTGTGTGTTAACAATTGGGAAAAAACATAATTAGAAAACAAGAAACTAAAACACCATGCACTGCATTGAATGAAAACTAACACATATACATTAAATTACTAAACATACATGGAGTTCATTCTCAGTCCTTGATAACTGGGCATTACAGTGTGTGTGCCAGTTGGTAACAAAATTGGGTTTTCATAAATGTTTGTACATTTTTGAATGAAGTGTCTGGGATGTTCAGCCACTTGTGTGTATGTCAGGCCTGGATTGGTAATCTGGCATACCGGGCAAATGCCTGGTGGGCCAAGGCACCTCTGGGACCGGTATAATAATGAAAAAAAGAAAGAAAAAAAACATCAAAATAATTTATGTAAGCCCATTTCCGCAGATGGAAATAAAGAGAGAAGGGATAATTTTTTTTAAAACTATTATCTTAAAATTATGAGATGATGTGTCATAATTGTGAGATACTATTTTGTCTTGCAAAGAAAATATTTTCCGTATGTAAATATATTTTTTATTTTACTGGCAGAAATTGGCTTCCATAATAATTTTATTATATTAATTTTATATATATATAAAATTTTAATTTTCCAATCACCGGCCCTTAAAGCAGGGACAGCGGCCCATTGGTTTCCTTTCTATACGGACACTGAGCTGGCCCAATCACATCTCTTAGTAGGCTTCTCCTCTTCCCATCCTTCCTGTGAATGTTGGAAAATGGAAAAACAAAAAGGCGTCAAAATGGAAAAAACAAAAGTGCAAGGCCAAGGGGGATCCAGAGAAAGTTGCAGGCCGATAAAATTATTTAGTGGTAGATTCCTCCACATGTGCAAAGATAGCAGACATGTTTGCTGCTGTAGCTTCATTATCTAGGCCTACAGTACCTGACATTTTGCAGCAACAGGTGCCATTAGAGTATTGTCATTTTATTTATTTTATTTTTGTAAATAACAGTAACATTATTGATAGGACATGATTTCATTTGTAAATAAAATGAAAACATCAGTATAAAAAAAAGGAATAATATGAAGATATACAAGGTTTGATGATGTTGGTGGAGAGAATGGTGAAAGGTGCTCACTGCCTAGGTATTGGACAACATACACATTTTGCCTCGATTCTGGCTCTTTGCAGAACAATGCAGATAATTTCTTCAACGATAAACGCAAGTCTGCCCATCACCCCTGGTCAGACAAAACCATGACTTGTCAGTGAAGAGTACTTTAGGCCAGTCCTGTCTGGTCCAGCGAAGGTGGGTTTGTGCCAATAGGCAACATTGTTGTTGGTGATGTCTTGTGAAGACTTGCCTTGCAACATGCCTACGAGCCCTCAGTGCAGCCTCTCTCAGCCTATTGCGGACAGTCTGAGCACTGATGGAGGGATTGCGTGTTCCTGGTGTAACTCTGGCAGTTGTTGTTGCTGTCCTGTACTTGTCCCGCAGGTGTTATGTTCCGATGTACAGATCCTGTGCAGCTGTTGTTACACATGGTCTGCCACTATATAGCTGTCCTCCCTGTCTCCTTGTAGCGTTGTTTTAGGTATCTCACAATTTGGACATTGTAGTTTATTGCCCTGGCCACATCTGCAGTCCTCATGCCTCCTTGGACCCTTGGTATCTTCTTTTGTGTTTTTCAGAGTCAGTAGAAAGGTATATTTATTGTCCTGAGTTTTCATAACTTTACAGATCTTAATTGTTGAGTTATTTGGCTTTTTACATATTAACTTTTAACAATGTCCTGAAAAAGGGACGTTTCGTTTTTGCTGAGTTTATATAATTTACACTCATTGCCACTTCATTAGGTACAGCATGCTTGTACCTGGTTGGACCCAAAGCTCTAGTACCTGAGATCTAGTAACTATGGAAGCTGTTTAAGTACAGTGAACACATTGTCATGTTTTAGAAACCAGTTTGAGATAATGTGAGTTTTGTGTCATGGTGCGTTATCCAGCTGTATATCTGCAGAGCGCGTACTTTGGTTCCTGCCCAAGACCATCGAATTATGTTGCTGCTACACAACGACTTGTGGTCACGGCCCATCCATTCCAATCTCTATTTATGGACACTAATTGAACACTGATGAAAAATGTGACCTTAATACAATGGGCTGTGTACCTTCAGATTCCCCACTCTGTGCAGTCAGAAGAGATCTGGCAACCCTCTTGAGTCCGGCCTCTCTCTAGGTTCCACCAACTAGGGAGTTTTTCCTAGCCACAGTGCATCACTTGTTGTTGCTTGCTCTTTGGAGTTTTTAGGCCAGGTATCTGTCAAAGAGCTTTGTGACGACTGCTGCTGTAAATAAGGCTTTATAAAATTGATTATTAATTGGCTGATTGCTGGATGTAGCCACTAGTAGATGGATACACTGTGGTCATAAAAGGTTGGACATGGTCAGCAACAATTCTCAGGTAGGCTGGGGTATTCAAGCACTTCTCAATTGGTACTAAGGGGACCAAAGTGTGCCAAGAAAATATCCCCCACACCATTACAACACCAGCCAGAACTGTACATTGTTACAAGGAAGGATGGATCTATGCTTTCATGTTGTTTATGCCAAATTCTGACCCTGAATGTTGGAGCATGAATTCAGACTAATCAGACCAGGCAACATCCAATCTTCTATTGAAGAGCTTGTGCAAATTGTAGCATTGGTTTCCTGTTTTCAGCTAACAGGTGTGGCGTTCTGCTGCTGTAGCTCATCTGCTTCACGGTTTGATGTGTTGTGCATTCAGAGATGCTATTTTGCATACCTTGGTGGTAACAAATTAATATTTGAGTTAATGTTGACTTACTAACAGTTGGAACCAGTCTGGCCATTCTCCTCTGACCTCTGCCAACAATAAGGCATTTTCACCAAGAGAACTGCTGCTCACAGAATATCATTTTAGCAGACCATTCTTTGCAAACCAGCCGTGGTCAATGGATTTTAATTTGGGGGCGCAGGCTCATATTACTGTCCGGACTGGAGGAAATGGTATCGCACACTGGGTTTGCTGCATTGCACACCTTTCCATTAGCCTGCCCTCCCCAATTAACATCCACCGACCACGGCTGATGTAAACCCTAGAGATGGTTGTGCGGAAAGTTCCCAGTGTATCAGCACTTTCCGAAATATTCACCAACATATAACACCAACAACCATGCCACGTTGAAAGTCACTTAAATCACATTTCTTCCTGATTCTGGTACTTGATTTGGACTGCAACAGATTGCCGTGACCATGTCTACATGCCTAAATCCACTGACTTTCTGCCACGTGATTGGCTGATTAGATCTTTGGGTTAACGAGCATTTGAACAGATGTACCTGGTGAAGTTTCTGGTGAGTGTACGTATAAATTCATTTGAGGCAATCATGACGTTCCAATGGCCTTGAAGAGAATGAACAGTACCGTACAGGGCACCATCCATGATAGTCATCACAGGACTGCTAACACAACATGAAAGAGGGTTGACCCTGAACTAGCAACACTGTGACACTAATTAAATATCTCTATTGACCTTGATGGAAGACTCAACCCCCTCTACCTCTCTTTGTTCTTCTCCTCTCTTCCTCCATTTCCCCATCCTCTCTCTCTCTCTGTATCGCTCTCTCTGGTCCTCTCTCTTTCTCTCCCTCATTAGCTGGTGGGTCTGAGTGCACAGAGCCAATCGTCAGCATGGGCATATTCTCCTGGAGGGTATAAGAGAGAAATGCAATCGGCAATTCAATCGTGTCCATTGTGAAGTGGTGCTGATGAGCTTTGCAGAGCAGATAATGGATTAAATTATTTATCCGCCCCTCCTCCCCTCCGCTCATTGTTGCCTCCTCTTTGTGCTGCTGCAGTGGTACACAGACGCAGGTTGAAGGCCTAGATCACTCGCTGCCTTTCATAGATCTAATTTTTTCTAATTAGCGTTTCAATACCGAGCTGTCTCCCCTTCCTCCTCAATTCCCTTACCCCTCCCTTCTCTGTGGTCGTCTTTGTCAGCTACATTCCGTGAGGTGAACGTGTGGACCTTCCTCGTCAGAGTCTGACTCCTCCCCAATGCATCCCCAAATGGAAACTTTTTTGTACGATTCTTCATCAAAAGTAGTGCGTTAAAAAGTGAACACTGTACCATTTGGGTTGCATAAAGGCACTACTACTGGAGGGCGAAATTAGTGTCAACGTACTCATCCTCCCATTATCATATCTCTTCCTGGTCTCCTCCCCTCCTTAGCTCCAGTGTTCTGTCAAGTCCATAATGAGCTTAATAATAGCCATCAATGTCTTGTTACGTCTATGTACGTGTGTGTGTTAGTTTGAGGGAGTGAGTGTGTGAAAATAACATCTGCAAAGTGCAATTACAGAGCAGATTGCCTCAGGTAGTATTTTATATTGATGACCAAAATGTTGTCAAAGATACTTAAAGCAAAGATGGCATTCAATACATGCTGGCCTTAAAGACCTTCACTCTTGAGCTGAATGTTACTACTGAAATGATGACAGGGCCTGTATTGGTCAAGGACAGTAAACAGTACAGAAATTCCTAATTCATCTAAATGGTTCATAAGATTTTCCATTGACACACGTCTTGTTTAAAACCACTAGGCTGTGCTGTAGTCTTTTTCAGTCTGAAGTGATGATGTGTATTATACTCTTTCATCAACATGAGAGAGGAAGTAATCTCAGTATAAATTGTTTTGTTAAAACACAATTTATATACATTTAAAAAAAGACTGTCCATCATTTATTCGATTAATCTGAACTCCACACATTTCAACGATGCTGGATGTAGCTTTGATCACATAAAATGTTTTTGTAAAAAACTAAAGATTTTAGCATCCAAATTATAGTGTTCACATACATAACATCAACACTAATTGCACATCAACATTTAATTCCTAGAGGTGGGGTCAATCTGCTAGATTTGTATGCTCTGTAACCTCTAAATGAAGTACACTCAAAAGTTGCCCTTGTTGATTTTAATGAATAATGGATTAAATTATGAGTCAAATGTGGCAATCCCATCCAAAAGGACATCATTTCTGCAGTGTCTCCATCTCGTGCTGTCGGGCAGACCTCCTGTCTACACACTGACTGCAGTTACTGACGGCAGGGGCACTGGTGTGGCAGTGACTTTTTCACGTCGCTACGGCCTCCAGGTTTTGTACTCAATGTAACTTCCAATGCTGTCTGCCCATGCTTGGCCTGCCTCACTGTTGTTGCACGCTCCTGGAGGCCTCTTGCTTCCCTGACAACTGGCAACAAAGGGGCCATTGAGTAGAGATGAGGGGAGCCGGCGGCCGGAGGCTTTGATGGGTAATCTGCATGAGTTTGAGAAGCGTAACTGGAGCTGCGTTAAAGGAAACAGGTGCAACTAATTACTATACAACCCCCCCTCCACCATTTCTTCCTTTCCTCATTTTTTCTCTCTCTCTATTCCCTCTCGTTTTCTCTCTCCACAGCTCTCACTCCTTAACCTATCTATTCCACTTCCCTATTCGTCTCTATCTGTCCCTTGTCTGGACGCTTTTCCATTTTCTTTATTCCCTCTTACTATTTTGGTGCTGGGCCAATTGAATTCCTCAACGCATGGAAGAGGAGTGTCTGCACATGTTGGACTGATAATAGAGAGGGTTCAGTCTAATTATACCCAGGCAACAAAGGTGTTAGTTTAAAGTAAGTAATTGGAATAAGATAAATATATTTTAATAGTTTAAATGTATAACATCTCTGACTTTTTGAAAAGGTCTATATATTGTTTAGCCATGCATGGAAGCAAGCATCATTTTTTTCAAGTTTTGTGTATTGCATAACTATTAACACTCCAAGGACATTTACCACCTGGTATGAAAATGTATTACTTTATGATACTCTGCATATGATTGAGACCACATGCCTAACACTTTGAAGGTGCAACATATTATTGTAATCTCAATCAAGATGTTATGTGTTGGTTAGAAAAGTATTTACCCTCCTGAGGCAGTACTTGGTACATCCACCTGGCAGTAATTACAGCTGCAATCATTTTTTGATAAGGCTCGACCAGCTTCCCCATTTGGTTCCTGCAATTGTTGCCCATTCTTATTGAATTAGCATTGTTTGTTAACCACAACATTTAATTGTAATAAAGTGGAACGTTGTCTGGGCTATATTCTGGGCTATACTGCACTGAGGGCAGAAAGATTGATTTGTTGAAGTAAATACCCAATCAAAACGGAAACAAGGCGGGAGCTTAAGAACATTTCAGTCTTACAGTATGTTTGTGCCTTTTCTCTTCAATTCAGACCACAGGTTTACATAACCTTAAACTTAACCTAACACTAAGTTAAACCTAATCCTAACCTTAACCTAACACTATACATAACATTTGCAGCTAATATGCAGCTAGTTAATTTTATTAAAAAGTAAAACATTTTAAAATGTTTCTGATGCCAGCTTGGGAGTTGATCTGGCAACCTTATTGTTACTAGTCAGATGCTATAACTGCTGGCTTCCTGCAGCCCTCTGATAGCATTTCTTTTTGTTGTCCACTCCAGTTTAAAATGTTCCTGAACACCCGCCTCCTCTCTACCTCCTCTCCATTTTGATTGGGTATTTGAATGAACCAATCATATTCTTACTGCCTTCAGAACATGTTTGAGTGAGGAATACTGGTATGTGCGCTCTGCACGGGCAAAAAAACTTAAGTTGGCAGAGTGTAAAACTGAGAAAATATACTTTAAAGTGTTTAAATTGCAGAATAGTGGAAATGTGACAAAGACAACTCAATCTTTACTGCAAAAACAACATAAATGACTCAATATAGTTCTCCACACGATAAAGCAGATCTTTAATGTTCCATGAATGATGCTAGATTTTTACTAACATTTAAGATAAGGCCTTCTGCCTTTGCAGGGAAGCATACTAGGACATTGATGTTTATGTTTTAAAAGGAATGCTCCAAACTCCTAAAGACATTAAAATCATTGTGCCGGTAGTGTTTCCGTCATGACAGTCACTAAATACACCTTCACAGCGCGTTCGGTAATTCCCAACTCGACCAGCGTAAGTTGCCCAAAAACCTTTGGTTACATCACCATAACATTTTTGAAAACTCGGAAACATGACTGTGAGGTGTTCAGGGTTCTGGAGTGTTCCTTTCAGTGAAGGCATGGTTATGTTTTTATGATATCAGTCTTCCTGAATGCAAACTTGCACCCCAGGTCAAGGATGGTTGCAGACTAATGCAGGTGTTCTCAAAGTTTCTTTTTAAATTCAGAGGTGTCAAATTGAAAGTAAAAGTACTTTTTCTGGGTGCTGCTGAGTTCACAAGTTTTGGGTATATATATATATATATATATATATATATATATATATATATATATATATATATATATATATATATATATAGTATAGATAAATTGGATTATCTACATTGCCACATCGCTCAGCAGCAACCCACTGTGTGTAGACTGGGCGGCTATAAATTCAATCACGAAAATATAGATGGTGAGCGTAATCATCCCATACATGAGCTGACTAAAGGCGTCCATGTTGGATGGCTCTGGGACATGTGGTCCGATGAACAGCATCATGCTACATTAGGGTCAGGGAAGTTTGAGAAGATACAGCGCAAATGATGCAGAAATATACAAAGAAAACCTGGAAGGTTCATCTTCCAGCTGGATAAGGAACCCTAACAAACAAGACAATGTCATTGAGTGGCACAGTAAAAGCCCAGACCTAAAAAAAAGTTTGGAAACACTGTTGACCAAAGGTTCCCATCCAAAATGCTGGTGCTTTTAATTAGAACAATTTGTATGTTATTTTGTGTTGATACGCTGCAAAAAAAATTGATCAATCATCCTTTCATAAAATGTATCTCAAAATGCTGAACAAGCAAGTTCACAATAGTGAAGATAAAATATGTAGATTACAATTTGCATAGATAAAAACAATTAAGAAGATTCATATTCATAAAAATGTCCTCCTGTAGGCAACACAACCACCATTTTAAAAAGCAAGGCTAAAAAGATATGGTTGTGTTCAAAATAATAGCAGTGTTAAACAATTTTTGTCAAGCTCACAATCCTTATAATAGCTTTTATTTCCATACACACAAACACATTGGGAACACTGCACAGTCTATTCCAAATCAAAATCTAATTTGTTATTACTTTACAGAAAGTGAAGATAAAGTGTCTGCATTTGTCTTCAACTCAAAACATTTACTGTAACAACTGCAAAATGCTTGCAGTTGTGGCCAGAGGTGTCAAAAGTAAAGGTAAAAGTACTTTTTCTGGGTGCTGCTGAGTTCACAAGTTTTGGGAAGTTCCTAATTGAGACCAAAATGACCGGTAAAAACAGTTCATAACTAATCAGTGATCTATTAAAATTAATACAAAGCATAAAACAAAGATTAATTGTGGTGAAGAGGTAGTAATAATCTCCCATTACCTGGTCATTTGTGTTTTATTTTGAGAATTCCCAAAACAGGTGAACTCAGCAAAGAACTTTTACTTTTGACACCTCTGCTTCTGGCACATATGAACAGGTATTCCAGCCCCGGATGATTGGACCTCATTCCACAGTTCCTCTGCATTTCTTGGTTTTCCCTCAGAAACAGCATTTTTGATGTACAACTAGTTCTATTGGATTAAGGCCTGGGTATTGGGCTGGCTTCTCCATAACGTTATTCTTGTTGGTCTGGAACCAAGACGCTGCTCGCTTACTGGTGTGTTCGGGGTCGTTGTCTTGTTGGAAAATCAATTTTAAGGGCATTTCCTCTTCGGCATAAGACAACATGAACTCTTGAAGTATTTTTGTGTATTTAAACTGATCCATAGTATAAGAAACATCCTGATGTCATGATGCTTGCACCAACATGCTTCACTGTCTTCACAGTGTACTGTGTTTGGGGGTCATCTGACAAACTGTCTGTGGCCCCTAGACCCTGTGAGAAAAATCTTGCCTTCATCAGTCCACAAAATGTTGCACCATTTCTCTTTAGGCCAGTCAATTTGTTTTTTGGCAAATTGTAACCTCTTCAGCACATGTTTTTTCAACAATGGGACTTTGCGGGGGCTTCTTACCGATAACTTGGCTTCATGTAGGCGTCTTCTAATTGTTACAGTACTCACAGGTAAAGTTAGATATTTTTTACTCACCTTGAAGCTGACCATTGGCTGAATCTTATAATTTTGGCTATATATTCTTCGATTCATTCGAATGGTGGTATTCCATTTATTCCACGTCTTTCTGGTTTTGGTTGCCATTTTAAAGCATTCAAGATCATTGTAGCTGAGCAGCCTAACATTTTCTGCACTTTGTATGTTTTCCCCTCTCCAATCAACTTTTTAATCAGTGTACGCTGTTCTTCTGAGCAATGTCTGGAATGACCCATTTTACTCAGATTTTCAGAGAGAAATGCAATATAACCAGCATGTACAACATTTGCTGCCTTGAATAAGGGCCACCTGTTTGACACCTGTTTTTTCACGGAATGAATGACCTCACTGCTTGAACGCCGACCCTGGTATTATTTTGAACACGCCCCTTTAAATTAATGATTCAATTACACAGAATAAGCAGCATGCATGTCATGACTGTTGGTTTTCTATTACTCTACTGCACCTACTAGTAAATTATTTGCCATGTCAAAATATGATTTCTACTAAAAACAGTTGTTGATCTGGTAAGTGATGTTGGACTCCTATTATTTTGAACACAACTCTATGTTTTATTTTTTTTAAATGTCAATGGTTTCTGCATCCCTCATATTCTCAGGCAGGCTGTTCCAGGCTAATTGATTGATTGATTCCAAAGTACAAGACCATAGTGGCTAAGGGAGGCATGTAACTAAAAGGCCAGTGCCAAAAGATCTGAGGGACCAGACAGGTACATATCTAAAAAGCAAATCTGGCATACATTTGGGTGCAAGGTAATGAAGTGATTTAAAAACCAATAGATACATTTGTTTAATCTACTCTAAAGCTAACAGACAACCAATGAAGTGACTTTAAAATAGGTGTTATGTTTTCTCTTTTTTTTGTTAGCCCACGAGCTGCAGCAAGTCCTGACAGTAGAGAGTTGTAGTATTCAAGCCTACTTGTGAAAAAAGCATGCACAACTTACTCAAATTTACAGTATTTTCTAAGTAGTAAAAAGCAGATTTTGACAGGTTCTTCATATGAGCCTCAACACTTAGTTTGGCATCACCGATTATACCCAAGTTGTCAAAGTCTCCCCCTCCTTGTTGAACTGTGTCAGGGATGTGTTGTTATGTGTTGGTTGCCCCATGGACTGTCTTGTTATTTATTTTTTGCACCTGTCTTAGTCATTCCCCAATAGATCACTTGATTTCCTCCTCCAACATTCCCTGCTGCTTTTCCTTATATGATTAGTACCTGCATTTAGTTCCAGATTTAGTTTAAAGGGGTGATAGAATGACTATATAGGCTATTTCACACTGTTTATTAATATCTCTGAATAGGGTCTGTAACTTGGTTTTACTAAAAATGGCCCTGGTGCTGTTCTATGCACCCTACTGCAACCCTGTTAAAATGCCACTGAATGAAACGATAGGTTTCCTCCATATATGGTATGCTCATGAATATTTAAATGAG
>JACXGM010033877.1:0-12144 GCA_016801145.1 Umbra pygmaea
CTCTCTCTCTCTCTCTCTCTCTCTCTCTCTCTCTCTCTCTCTCTCTCTCTCTCTCTCTCTCTCTCTCTCTCTCTCTCTCTCTCTCTCTCTCTCTCTCTCAGGGAACAGGGTGTCCCAGTGTGCAGAGGGGGTTACTACTGTTTGAAGATATATTTATCAAACACACACATGAGGCTAATATATAATATAATGATGTCCTCAAATATTAAATACAGGGAGAGGAACTGTGAGACAGATTATATATATAGTAATATAATATGTAATATATATCAACACTAATTCTCATCATTAAAATGCAATGAAGTTCTTGTGGTATGGTTCTTGTGAAGTTATTGTGGTATGAATGACAACCTTGTACAGATCATACATTATAGACTATAGGACACTGTTAATTTAATATTTTTGCCTATATATTTAGATGACAATTGACTGTGTAATTTCATAATTTTAATTGAAGTTGTGTGATCCAGATATTGATTTGCCTCATTAACAATGACCTTTTTCTGACCCCTAGGAAATAGGTCAGGAGTGCTTTCCAGGCTATCAGCACATACAGATGTTGTATTTTAATTTGAGCCAGTTTCACACATAATTCTGCATCAACAGGACATGTAAATTATTATTATTGTGGATATTGTTAATGGAAATCTTGGTACTGTACAATGTTCCATTAGGGCCATTCAAGTCGGACATTTTAAACATTTAATACATGTTTGTATTTCCTGTAGCTACGGCATGATCAAATTAAGCTGTGGTATCTATATACCAGTGTCAAAATGTTGACATTGATGATGACATAGATTTTTTAAGTGCAGAGCACTTTAAACATTGGTACTCATAAATACATTTTGTGATGAAAACTTTTCACAGCTCGTTAAGTTTGAAGTGTTGTTATTTCCTATGGTATGTTCCAATCTGATAACATTTTGTATGGAAATATATCCATCGTCCATCTTGATGGAAAAATAGAATCAGCATGCTGCACCTCTACAGTTGTTGTCTCTAAGCCTTTCGTGCCTTCTTTGTGTTTCAGTCTGAGGGCAGACCATTCTCTCCTGGTCTCCTGCTTCATTCACCAGTAGAGCAGCCAGCAGGTAACACTCCTCCCCTTCTATCCATTCACCAGGCTTGAGGTTGGCTGTCATGGTCCCATCATCACTCTATAGTTTTAGATCTCATGTTTCTCTGTCTCAAGCTTTTATTTTGTCAAATAAGCCTTGCTGCCGCTACAGAACTCTATCATGTACTATCTGTGTTCTTTAGTATCTCCATTGAGATATCGATATTAAAACAGCAACTACTAAATTTTATTGAGATTCTCATTTTACTTGATTTTGGAGATTCTCGACACTATGGCACAGTATATACCCTTAGAATTAGAATCTTCCAGAAGGTTTTCACCCTGTACACTACAGCACAGTATACAGTATACCCTTAAAATTAGCATTGGTTTGAGGATTCACTCAAAGAACTTCTCAATTTTCTCAAGAAAATGCACAGGTTCATTGTATCACCTGTAAAGAAAAAAATAAGAAACACATCTTAAGGTTAAACAATGCTCATTTTGTTGTTTCAATTAAATAGATGCAAAGTTGATATTTGGATTACAACATGTAAATAATAATCATTATATTTGCAATATGTAAGCAAAATCAAGAGTTAAATAAATGTTAAATAAATAAAAAGAGCAATTGAAATGGATGAGCAGAAATTACATTTAATCTCAGAAGTGGCCAAAATAACTACGAAGCCATAGAACTAATATGCCACGCTTCCAATCATTTGACAAGATCAACAATCTATTACTAGAAATCGATATATCATATAGTGTAATATATTTCAGGGGTTCTCCAGATACACTGATGGAACATTTCCAGGTCAAAAAGGTATTTGTTTTTGGAACTCCAAAATGTTCATCCAGCCAGCTTCATGTTTAAGTGTGCAATCTTTATAACTTCTGATATGCATGGCTATCACATCATGCTCTACAAACCTCCATCCTCTCATGCCATTATTGTGTGAAGGTGTCATATTCAATTTCCACATCACGTAAGGTAATCTGTGGGAGGGGCTATGGGTATGTCTGGCACAACAACCCAAGCTGAGATTGACATCTGTGCCTTAGCAACCATTGGTTTGGCACATTGCCAAGCTGACAGGGGTTGCCAGGGAAGAGGTTCCCATGGCAACGCTCATTTTGCCACCTTGGTTGGCGTACATCTGAGGTTGGCGTTGGGCATATTAGTGTGTGTTACAGCAACGCTGCTCTCAGCTGGAAAATTGAATGCATATTCCAGTAGATTGGAGCTCTAGCCGACTGCATGACTGAAATTTCACCCGTCTGCCCCACTTTATGCAGCAATCATAACTGACTGCAAAGTATTTTAATTGTTTGAATTTGAACCGTCATCAAGTACTCTGCCAAATTTGTACAAATGTATCTATACATTGTACCATGGAAACAGAATGAATTCTGAAGTACAATCGATTTTTAGTGGCCAGAAACTGCCCATCTGTAACCTGTCTTTATTTCAACTCTAAAAAGCCTTCTTCACCTTGTCTCTACATCCGACTGAACCGAATGACACAATTGTTGTCTCACACATTATCGCACACACTAACACAAACACAAAAGATGACACAATTGTTGTCTCACACATTATTGCACACACTAACACAAACACAAATGATGACACAAGTGTTGTCTCACACATTATCGTACACACTAACACAAACACAAAAGATGACACAATTGTTGTCTCACACACTATCACACACACTAACACAAACACAAAAGATGACACAATTGATGTCTCACACATTATCCCACACACTAACACAAACACAAAAGATGACACAATTGTTGTCTCACACATTATCGCACACACTAACACAAACACAAAAGATGACACAATTGTTGTCTCACACATTATTGCACACACTAACACAAACACAAACGATGCTGATTCAACATAAAATTGTAACAAATAAGCTCCAAGCTCAAAACTAGATGTTTGTATTTGAAGATTTTGTTAAATTAATTCATAATTTCAAATCAATCTTGAATCCCTAGGAGTGTTTTTAAGGTTCAACAGAATGACTGTATTACACGCTGGTCTGTGGAGGTATAGGAGTCAATTTACAGGCAGAAAACTATGTAGACTACCACACAATTGTAGGGAACCACACAACCATACAGTTGGCCGGCAAACACGGTTGAACTGCCTCCAGCCCCCAGACACTCAGCCATACCTGCTGAGGACTGTAACAGGAAAAGACACAGAGAAACAGAGTAGAAGCCGGAGAGACAACTAGAGAAATAGACAGACATTTCATTGTGATTTCACTTTGAAAAAAGACTGCTGGTGGGAGGTCAACCAGAGGAGAAAAGGGGATGAAAGGCAGGATGGGGTATTCGGTGAAAGGCTGGCAAGAAGGATAAGAGGTGGGAAACTCGGAATGACCCGGGCGAGCGCAGATAAAGGTTGGCTGAGACGAGAGCGGTAGCGGGGGGGGGGGGCAGTTTGAGACAGGAGAGGAACTAGGGAGGGAGAGTTTGGGGGGGTGAAGCAGACAGAGGGGATTAGGAATTTGAGCACAGTCCAAAAGAGGGTTGGGGGTAGGTGGCGAGGAAGAGGGCCGAGAGCGACAAGGAAAATTCCACCTGGCAACGTTTTAATGGGTCTGCCGGCATATAGCCATGGTAACCCTGGCATCATCTGATTGGCTAAGAGAGTGTTCTGATGCAGAATGCGTCTAGGTGTTTTTCTCTCCTTTTACAAACCAGCCTCCTCCATGGAGATGGAGTTTCTAGTTCAAAGAACGGTCTGCAGAATGCTCACAGATTTTTGTTTCCTGTTCGCTAATTTTAGCTGACACCCTCGGCAGCCAGCGAGACGAACCTTGCAAACATCCCAAACTCTATGCCACGCATCCAGTACTCAAAGGCACACTTCAAAGGCAGATGACACAAACACAGCTGTCGCACAGCTACAGTCACACAGCTTAAATCCAAGGATCATTTCATGGCTGTAGCTACTTTGTCTCAGGGAATCTGGAAGGATTTGAAACTGTATCCACCAGGTTAGAAAAATAAAAAAGTATTTATTGAATAGACTTCTTTTATCAAACAACGACATCAACTATAATGAATCATACATTTTTTATGACAAACATTTTTTGGAAAAACATTTTTGTTACATTGTATATTTTATAAATGTGGTCATTTGATGACAGGATGCAACCATGATGTGTACAATAATAGTAAGTTATAAAGCATGTAAAACCGTACATGTAGCTCGGGCCATATCTATAGTGAAGTGGGCTAGGTAGCTCTGTGTCGCTTCTAAGTGTTATGGAGAGAGGCAGCGAGGGAGAGAGGCAGCGAGGGAGAGAGGGAGAGAGGGAGAGAGGGAGAGAGGGAGAGAGGGAGAGAGGGAGAGAGGGAGAGAGGGAGAGAGGGAGAGAGGGAGAGAGGCAGCAAGGGAGAGAGGCAGAGAGGGAGGGAGAGAGGAAGGGAGGGAGAGAGGGAGGGGGAGAGAGGAAGGGGCAGTCGCCACAAGAGGGCAACAATGCCTCATAAATGAATGTAATGTTGTGGTGATTTATCCTGTTGTGACATCTGTAGTGTGTGTGTGTGTGTGTGTGTTTGTGTGTGTGTGTGTGTGTCTGTGTGTGGGTCTCTGTGTGTGTCTGTGTCTGTGTGCATGTGCGTGTGCATGTTTGTGTATGTGTGTGTGGATTGGAATCCCTGCGAGGGACAGTAAAACATGGAACATTTGACCTCATGGAACATTTAGCCAGACTCCATAAGGAAATGGTAATTTAGGGATAAAGGGTTATGGTAGTGTAGTGTAGATTAGCATCTTGAAAAAGCGTAAAAAAAGGGGATGTTATCTAGGAGAGCACTTAATTAATTATCTATCAGTAGTGCCTCAAAACATGTCAAAACATGTTCATGGCTCAAATGTTGTGATTCCTGACAGACTTTCCTTCGAATAGCTAAGCACCAACCTCTCTCTGTTCTCATAAACAAAGACACTTCACTGGTCTCAGTCCACACATGTTTCACTACTTACTAAATCAAATGAAAACAAAAAAATTGTTTGTTTTCTGAAAAATTAGAAAATTGCATTAGAAACTAGGATGTATAACCAGAGCAGCCGCGGTCGGTGGAACTTAATTGGGGAGGGTGGGCTCATGTTATGCTCGGGACCGGAGCAAATGGAACCGGTAGGCAACGCACCAAACCCAGTGTGCGATGCACCAAACCCAGTGTGTGATACCGTTCCGTTTCCCCCAGTCCGGAAAGTAATATGAGCCTGCGCCCCCAAATTAAGATCCACGGACTGCGGCTGAACCAGAGGAAACAAGAGGTTAAAGATTAAAGCAATCAAAATAAATATTTCTCATAATTATTTAATATTCCTTAAAATCTATCCTTGAAATGCTGGGTCTAAGTGCAGCATTTGATACCATAGATCAGATCTGGCCAACCCTATTCTTGGAGAGCCACCATCCTGTAAGTTTTCACTTCAACCCTAATATAGCACACCTGATTCTAATAATTACCTTAAGGAAAGCTAAAACATGTTGCCCACAACAAGGGTTGAAGTGAAAACTAACAGGATGGTGGCTCTCCAGGAACAGGGTTGGCCAGCCCTTGATCATCAAGTTCTTGCTTGACAGACTGTTGCTTGACAGACAGTCTCAGGCTTAGTATTGAACTGGTTCAGTGAGTTTGCTGACTGGTCAATACTTTTCTGTTGCTTTATGTTTTACACACTTAAAGGAAAATAGGCATATCACATGGGGTCCCTCAAGGTTCAATTTTGGGGCCTATACTGATCCAATGTGATCTCACAGAATTCTGTGAAATTAACACGGACCCTTAACTTCAAAATCTGTGGCAGTTTCACAGAATCGCATGATGACAAAGCAGGGTGTAAATAGCGTAGATTTGTAGGTTGGTAGACTGGGGATGGTGGAGGGGCGTATAAACATGCAACTCACATCCAAAAGATTGCAAGTTTAAATCCAGGTCGACACTTTCCATGTGTTTTGTTTTCTATTCCAGCGCGATGCAGACGTGTTACAGATGTGCTTTTTTATCCTTTTTTTCCTCACTGTCACCATGTTTCCATACAATACTTTACAACGTAATACATGTTACATGGAGTTAACAGCAAGGATCCTGAGTGGTTAAGGTTAGGGTAAGGGTTTGGGTAAGGCTTAGATCGAGTTAACGTCAAGGTCTCCCTGAATTCAGTGAAGTTAACACCCCCTCACTTCCGTGTGCACATCGCAGACTTTTCTGCCATGCCATGAAACTGCAACGGATATTGGTCCGTGCTCATTTCACAGAATTCTGTGAGATCAGGTTGACTGTTAAGTTTGTTAATGTTACCTCTTAGTAGCATTATTAGAAAACATGGTTTTAATTGTCACGGCTATACAGATGACAAACAATAGTACATCTCTGCATCTCTTGATGATCTCACCCCTATTGATACTCTTGGTTCAATGCATCTCTGATATGAATACATTAATGGCAGAGAATTCTATACAATTAAATAATGACAAAAATTTGGTTTTGGTCATTGGTGGAAGCCAAGACCCAAAGAGAGACATTAACATCATATTTATACTCATTAAACCTAGATTCAACAGACTAAGTTAAGAACTTGGGTATCATTTTAAATTAAACTAACCTAAGCTTCGAGGCTCTTAAGTAATTTATAGATTATTTAGATGCTCTATTGTTTTTTTATCACTTCCTTGCACCCAAATATACAGTATGTCAGATATGCTTTTTAGATTTGTACCTGGCTGGTTGCTTAGATCTTCTGGCACTGGCCTTTAATTTGTACCAAGAGTCAGAACCAGAATGTTCAGTTAAGCCTCTTTAAATAATAATAATAATAATAACACTTTATTATATAGCACATTTCATACAAGGAATGAAGCTTAAAGTGCTTTACATTAATAAAAGTCAAATAGAATGAAAGAAATGTGCCCCAATAAAAACATTTACATCATTAAAAGACAAAGAAATCTAAAAATATTTTAAAACATAGAGCACATTTGCAGGCAATGAAATAAAAATATGAAATGTTAAGGAACATATTAAAATAAGGAAAGCATAAAAATAATTTGAGTGCTGGCTTAGTTAAAGGCTAAAGTGAAAAGATATGTTTATAACAGCTTTTAGAGTATAACAATAGATGATGCTTCCTTGATATTTCTTGGTGTTGTGTTCCACGCCCACTGAGCAAAATATTTTGAAAGATGTCTTTTCAACAACTATTCAACGTCTTTTCAATCTTAATTGCTTAGTGGAACAGCTTTGCAGCTTTAACCGTTATTGTCCTGTCAAGACTGCCTGAAAATCTAAGGGATGCAGAAACAATTGTATTCTATGTCTATTTAATATTATTTTTCATGAACTTGCTTGTTCAGCACTTTCAGACATTTTATGTACATCTGTGCTCTCTTAATAAAGTATGATTGGGGTCCGCGTGGTGTAGTGGGCTAAGTCGCTGCATTGCATGTCAGTCTACTTCATGATAGACAGTGGTTTGAGCTTGACTATGTGTCAGATTATCTATCCTGGCATGTCACTCTGAAGCGACTCCTTTGCCGAAGTATAGTTGGTGAACAAAATCATCCTGTGCATGATTTGACCAAAGGCCTCCATGTTGAATGAGCAGTGCGAAAAGAATATGCGGATGGCTGACATGTGGTTGGATGAACCATGTGCGTGCTCCTCGTCATCCCACAGATCTGTCCAAGGAGTTGCGGAGCTGCTGACAAGGCCGGGTCAGTGGGAATTGTTAAGGGAGGAAAATGGGGAAAAAATTACAAAATAAAAAATAAATACAAATAACAAATAAAGTGTGATTGATTAATTGTTTGACTGAAGTAATAATTCTAAAGTTTTCTTAAAATTGAATATAGGTTTATTTAGATTTTAAATAAAAAGGAAATTATTCTTTAAATATAATTCTATAAAAATAAATAAAAAAAATTTAGGCATTGATACTTTATTGGTGAAAGATAGTCAGATTCGAACACATACTGCAGCCGTACTTGTGCTCCGGGGGCAGTGGCTAAAAAACACCCTAGGCCATATAAAAAAAGTAATTAAATTGATAAGAATTGCTGGGGTTCCGACTAGGATAGTAAAACCTAATGTGTACTGGATGTGTTTTTTGTAATAAAATCTTATAACAAAGTTGAGTATTATAAAAATGGGAAAGTACCAAAAACAAAATTTGTAAGCTGGTCACTTGAATGAGAAAGTAGTTATTTTGTTATGGCAAAATTGTGAAATAGCACCTTTAGGCTTTTTTGTTGTAGTATTTCTAAGGATAGAACGGTAGGAAGCAGAGGCTAGAAAGACAGCCACGTTGAGGGAGACGGAGAGAAAAGACACAGACAGCAGCAAAGCTGGGGACCCCTTCACCAGGACGTATGGTCCAAAGTTGGAAGCTTAGACCACTACAACAAAATCTGTCACACCGTTAAGCTTGGTTAATGAGAATCTTTACATGTATCCTATGTTTATAATACTCACCCTATGTTATGATCCCCAAAAAGACAAACATAATATTAAATTGGACAGACACTCGTGACCTGTTGCCGAAGACGTCGCAGAAGGACTGCTACTCCACAATGTGCGCCGCGGTGTGAGGTAGTTGGTTGTATGGTTTCGCATAATAAACAGCCCGGAGATAACTGTACAGCCTTCTAGCTTTCCCCGCAGTGTTAACACAACCTACAGTAATCACGGGCAGAGTCACGCCACGACCCAACACTGTGGTAAGTATAGGGCCTGTGTATACGACTGTCAGACCAAGTACAAAGGAAAACACTCTCATGGCTCTTATCTGAACAGTGCATAGAAGACATTATGTTGTCCACGTATCTGGAAGGTTTGAGTAGCACTACCTCGAAGGTGTTCTTGTTTGGTCTTTTTTACTTCCCATGGAATCAGTCCATTTTAACAGCATGTGTCCAGTAAATACAGTACAGTACATCCTCAGACAACTACATTTCCATTCTTTGCAAAAGAACGGCACCCTGTCTTATTACAAATCACATGTTTTGCTCTCAGTAACTGGTAATATGTGTCCTTCCAGCCCACTTACCTTGATGACCAAATTGCATACTGTCACACAGCTCCCTCACTCTCTGAAAGATCCTCTTAACGTCTTTAAGTAAAGCTATCACCTTTAAGTAGACCTTTAGATGTAACATAATACTGTACACACCTGCATAATTCTACTTTATTCCTGCGGCTCTTTATTACGCAGCTAAAACTAGTAACGTCAGTTTGTTTGGGTTAACACGTGATCTTATCAGGCCATCACTCTGCAGTGACAGTGTGTCTTCTGGATCTGTGGATGGAATCAATGAACCTCTAAACCAGACACTAATGCCTGGTCATCCTACACAGAGGTAGCACTGGTCTTTCCTTTCTCCCAGTCAGCTTTGCTTTCATATCGGAGAACGACATCGTATCACACAGCAGCTGTTTAGCTGGGTGTCAGGCTCAAACATGCCAGTCCCCTACTCATTCAATTTAACATGAATCGTGTTTCTTTATGTCACGTGTGCGTTCTCCCTGAGGTAGTCACAGTCAGATAAATACACCAGTTGCATTCGACTGTGAACAGCCAACCACTCACCAAGTCATCCCCCTCTCCCCCCACCTCCCCATGCCTGGGCTAGTGGCTGAGGCGGTAGGCATCCGCAATGCGTTGTAGCGATTCTCCTTGAAGGGAGTGGGGGGTTAGTGGGTTTATCAGAATTGTGCTGATTCGGCGGCGACGTATACTTTTCATCTTCGTGCCCACACCAGACTTCTCCCACCAACCCAGACTGATGCACCTGTGTCATATGTCTGCTATGTGGGTTGAAGACGTGTCGCCATGTCTCTGGTTTAGGACTTTGTCGTTTCTTTATCATCTGTTCAGCGAGGTTAGGGATTTCGATCTCCGTCCCTACATCTCAAAAAGAGATTGGGTCTTAATCGTGATGTCATTGAATAGATAGATGGATGATATATTGACGTGATCAGAGGGCAGACAACACTGTTAACACACACAGAGCTGTTCAGGTGAAATGTGAACTACATTACGCTATATGCCATTGATCCAACCAGACAGATAAAGCAGCCCAGACCAATGATGTCACACGTTCTAGAACACTCCCAGTGCTTTGTCTGACAGAGGAGTGGCGCGCTGCAGAGCTGAGCGGCTGCCAGATCCACCTGTCTAAGACAGCCTGTGTCAGTGTGCGTGTGTATTAGTGTTGTCACAGTGTTTGTGTGGGTGTCTCTCTCACTCTCAAAGCCTCAGTACCACATCCAGAGAGTGATTCTAGTTTTTAAGTGTTAAAGGAACATTCCAGACCGCTAAACAGCTCAAAATCAGTGTGCCAGTCATGTTTCCGAAATTACTTTCAATAAAAACAGTAATCCCCGCTCTCCCACCGTAAATTTTCCATAATCCTTTGGTGATGTCACTGCAACATTTTTGAAAATACATCTAGAGTCAGGGGATGCGTTTAGTTGACTTTCTGATATTTATTTGTCCCATTTTATTTACTTATCAATTCAAAGATCGACTTGCTTCAAAACTAACATTTAGTATTTTCGAAAATATTGCAGTGGCTTCACCAATTTTTTTTTGAAAACGTACGGTGGCCGAATTGGCAATTACCAAACGCACTTAGAGGGTATTTATAGTCATTGTCGTGTCGGAAACATGACTGGAACAATAATGTTGAGCTGTTTAGGGGTCTGGAGTGTTCCTTTAATGGCTAACAGCTGGGTATTGCCCCACTAGATGGAAACTTTGCCCTCCCAGTGATTTCAACCTGGAGCTGGACCTGATGGCTATAACTACCTGGAGAGGATGTCTAACTTTTTTGCCAGATAAAAGGTTTGCTGGTTCTAACTCTTCTAGACAGACAGTATGCTGGCCCTAACACAGCTGGGGCAGATGTCCCCTTCACTTCCCTGGGTCTTTGGGATTTCTCTGGGAAATCTCTTTGGAATTTCAACTTTAAAATAAAGCAAGGTTTGGAAATAAACCACTTTGACTTTGACTTTGACCCGACCGTTCCTCCAACCCCACTTCCAGCAGCATTTGGTCTCCCATTCAGTGACTGACCAGGCCAGACCCTGCTTTGCTACCTCCACCAGAGAGATGGTATGCTGATGGTATATCTCACAGACATGAAACCAGTAGCTTGAAAGTAAATGTACATACTTGATGTACTCATTTTAATTTACTGTAACCTACTTTCAGAATAAAATACTGAGAAGCATTTGTCTGTCAGCTAATATTTCAATGGTGGTCATATGGGTGGTCATATTTTCTGGAAAGTTTGAGGCCCCTCCTAAAATAGGTATTTGTCTGGTCTTTTATATCAACAAGGATGATAGGTTCCAGTAAGTGTCTGGATTAAAAGCCTGGTTGAATTTGATAGGGATTCAGTATAATGATTTTCTCATGTATGACTATGAATGTTCAACAATATGTTTAGCTAAATTATTGTTTTTAATGCTGGATGTACCTGTAAAAACACTGTGGCATTTTTCCATGTTTTGTTTTCAATGGAAAGCCAATATTGTTTTTATCACATTTTGTTTTCCGTGACTAAATCTCGTTTTCACATGGCTCTATCTGTTAGCTTATGACTCATTGTCTCTCTGCAGAAAACACAGTGAGCAATATGTTTACAACTTGTTTGCCATATCAAATTGAAAAAAAAACATATCATTGGTATAGACATTGGACTCACCGCACTCATGTTTGCACGCCCAATAATTATCATGACAATATTGTACTTTGATGTCCCAGGCAATTATCAGCACTTAACACAACTATTAACATTAAAATATATGTCAAAAACATACCTTTTACGCTGAAGAGTAATCTTGCCCAGAGTACAGGCAATTGGTTGCAATCAAAGCCACAGTTGGTCTCTTCAAGACCACACACACACACACACACACACACACACACACACACACACACACACACACACACACACACACACACACACACACACACACACACACACACACACACACACACACACACACACACACACACACACACACACACACACACA
>JACXGM010033878.1:0-12144 GCA_016801145.1 Umbra pygmaea
ATTTTCGCTGTTGGTTATAAGCAGTACACAGCTCCAAGTACGAGGCTGGAGTCACAAGCCACAATGCGGAGAAACAAAAGCTAGCCGCAAAATGCCTTTAGCAGTCTCAACCAATTAGCCAGTTTTGTGCCTCACCCCTGCCGTCCCTGCCGTCGTCCTTCACTCACTCCAGATCATCCATGTTATATAGATACTCGACTTACCCTGAGGTAATTATCGTGTGTGTGTGCTACATGGGTTGTTACATTTTCAATCTCTATTAGGCTATTAATATAGTGTTTTGTGATGTAAATAAACATGAGATGATATTTACTCTATTTGACAGATTAATTTTGGGCCTAAGGTTTTGGGCATTTGGCACGTTGTGGGTATGAATGGTTACTAATGTGATTGCTTCTTTAAATTTAATTAATGCTTTTTCAATGACTGAATTCATTGTAATAAAATTATTTTTTCAGAATATCTTTGATTTGAATATTTTTTTGGTAATGTGTGTGTAGGTCTAAAATTTCCATCTTCATGGTCTTAAAATGTCTTAAAAAGTTCTTAAATTTGATTTACTGAAACTTGCGGGAACACTGTTCATATTATAATGTAGGATATATGTTAAAGCACTACTTTTGGTGTCCCCCTCAAAAATGAAAAAAAAGGGCAACTCCGGTGCAAAATAATCTTAGGGGTTAATAACACATTGCTAATAACACATTGCTACCGAGTCGACCGTTCTCTGGGATATGTTTTTTATGCTAATCTAATGTTCCCAGTTTTAGTGTGAACTGGTAATTGCCTTATAATGCTAGTTGTAAGGGCACAAATTAAGTAAAAATAAATCTCTATTATACACCACTAATAAGGCTCAAAACAGCACCACACCTCCACGGTAGCACAATGAGAGTCCCTACATGCTAACTGAAGCATTGAGAACTTTGTAAGTGTACAGACAGTTTATTAGAAATATAGTTTAAACAGACAGATAAACCTAGGGCCTGACCAGCTAAAACCAGCTAAGACAAACAATGACCAGCTAAGACCAACAATGACCAGCTAAAACCAGCTAAGACCAGCAAAAAAATGTTCAAAACCCCTCTAAGAACAGCCTGACCAGCTAAAACCAGCTATGACCAGCTAAGACCAACAACAACCAGCTACGACCAGCTAAAACCAGCTAAGACCAGCTAAAAAATGTTCAAAACCCCTCTAAGACCAGCCTGACCAGCTAAAACCAGCTAAGACCAACAATGACCAGCTAAGACCAACAATGACCAGCTAAGACCAACAATGACCAGCTAAGACCTGCTAAGACCAACAATGACCAGCTAAGACCAGCCTGACCAGCTAAAACCAGCTAAGACCAACAATGACCAGCTAAGACCAACAACAACCAGCTAAGACCAGCTAAAACCAGCTAAGACCAGCTAAAAAATGTTCAAAACCCCCTCTAAGAGCAGCCTGATGACTTCAGTGATTATAGGAAATTGTACCCATTAGAGACGCTCTGCCATTTTTTACCACAACCAAGGGCTGCTACAATCACTTCAATTAATAATTTTGTACCTTAGCATATCAATGGGTTGTTTTAAGGAGCTGCAATATCCAATAAATGGAAGTTGTTTGAATGGTTACCTGTGCTTCTGAAGATTGTTTAAAGTGTACTTTGAATGGTTTACATTATAACTCACAACACTCAGCTAAGACTAGCTAAAACCAGCTATGACCAACAATGACCAGCTAAAACCAGCTAAGACCAAAAATAACCAGCTAAAACCAGCTAAGACCAACAATGACCAGCTAAGGCCAGCCTGACCATCTAAAACCAGCTAAGACCAACAATGACCAGCTAACACCAACAACAACCAGCTAAGACCAGCTAAAACCAGCTAAGACCAGCTAAAAAATGTTCAAAAACCCCTCTAAAACCAGCCTGAAAAACCAGCTATGACCAGGCTGGGAGACCAGCCAAAACCAGCCTGGCCATCTTAGGCTGGTTTAGGCTGGATTTTTCAGCAGGGTTGACACAGTTGTGGGCTGTCAAAGTGCGGGATTCATTTCAGTCACGTTTAATAATATATATTTTTTTTTTATGGAACATAATAGCGTTCGTCATCAGAAACATGCACTTAATTTAATTTGCGCTGTTATTACAAATAATGTAGCCTAATAACCAACATAAAGCTAAGGTAATTAAACACATGCACTCCCCCCAGCCCCGGGTCGTCTAAACCCTGAGTGTTTTTAATTTCTGGTAATTAATGTTTCCACAATCGATGAGAGGATGATTTGCACAAATTTCAATGACACCGGTAAAGAGATAATTAAATATACTAACAACGCGTAGGAAAACAATTGTTGGCTATAGGCCTATGCCTCAACAATTTACAGAAAATATAAATAAAACAACTGGCAGAACAATAATAGCAGGCAACTTGTAAGTCTTGTTTACAAGACTGTTTGCATAGAGAAGTATTTAATTTTAATTTTGCTGTTAATAACGGTAGGCTACCGTTATTACTCTTCAGAGACCCGGTTATAATAAAACAGTCAAAACTGTAGGCTATTTCTTGATATTTTTAAATAGGGGCATAGGGATAGATGGATAAAAACCCTACCCGTTATGTGTGGTATGGCAATGTGCAGCACTTTCATGGATAAGCCCTTGCCTGGTTCCAATCCCTGAATCAGGCTAGATAAACCCCATAACTAATCGAGGAAATCCAACTGTCCCGTAAATTTGTTCGGGTGTAATGTCTTGTAGTAGCTTTTGTGTTAGGGTGTCAGTTCTTCACTTTGTCCAAGGGGTGGAGGTAGAGGACTGTGGAAAACCCAGGGTGTGTAATGTGAGTGGTAGGTAAGACAATTAGGCCAACAAGCCAGCCACCACCAGTGTATTTACATAGGACAGCCACTAGCTAGCTATCACTTTGTCACAAATAAAACACTTTATTAGGCTGGTTAGCATGTAGTTACAATTTTTTTGTGATAAGTGAATGATAAAATTGTTTTTATTTTTTAGATGGTCTTATTCAGCTCCCCAGGGGGGTGTAGTGATACTTTTTGATCACGTACTACAGCACTTGAGTGAAAAGGCAAAATGCAAAGTGCGGATATCAGGGAACTGTCATAGGCTTGAAATGCAATTTTAGCCAATCAAATTGCAGGTATTGCCAAACCCATTTCATAAAGTGTTTTATCATCCGAGAACCTGGAATGAATACAACATTCATAGTTTTATTAATTGTAGCATAGTTCTCCTGCCTGTGCCGTTATTATTCTTATGATTTGCTATATGCACAGCATACTTTGTTTTGATGTTAAAACAAATAATTTATTTTAGAGGCAAGATTGTAATTTAAACTACTGTCACTATTTAATTATAGACGTGTAAAACAATCAAACAGCATTGTACTCAATTTACTGTTAATAAGTGGCATTATGTTTCTAAATATGATGCATGAGGTTGGAATACAATTTATTCAGCAGGACAAATATCATGCAGTTTATTTAGGCTAGATTATGAATATGAGGCCCCAGCAGTCTGATGTGTGGTAAGCATTTAATATATTTATTAAAACTGGTGAATCGACTGAGAATGTAAACTGCAGAACATGCCGCACATTTTTTTTTAAATATGAAGGCAAGTCGCATCTTCTCTGCAGCAAGTATACTGCTTGACAGTGCACACACTTTATACAATGAATTGTTGCTGTCAAGATGGCCAGGACTGGTCAGGGCTGTCGTAATAGTTAACCTGATGGTGGACTGTTTGTGTTATGAATGTTGGTTGTTTTGTGTAATGCACCGACCTCTGGGCGCTCGGAGAGTGGTAAGCACTTGGTTACTCATTGCGCATGAATGAGTAACCATTCTACATTGAATTACACCCTGGGCGAGACCAGCTTCGAGCGCCCCCCCCCCAAAAAAAATTAC
Source organism: Umbra pygmaea (assembly GCA_016801145.1). Taxonomy (NCBI): domain Eukaryota; kingdom Metazoa; phylum Chordata; class Actinopteri; order Esociformes; family Umbridae; genus Umbra; species Umbra pygmaea. Next base: position 3,925 of record JACXGM010033878.1, read on the forward strand.
AAATAATTCTGCACAAACAGTTATTTTATTATAATAACAACTCAAGTGTAAGAGAATTATGTTTCTCAATTGTACAAAATCCTTCATTAGAACCTTTGAAAATTATACTTAAGAGAATCCAGTTATTTAAGTATTGCAATTACAACAGGAAACACACTTTAAGGTGCACAATCTAAACCTCAGACATTGTCCAAAGATAAAACACAATTCTGCACAAAACATGACAGTATAAGTTATCAGAACTTTTATAAATATGCACTATATACATAACTGCGCCAACAGTGCCACAGTGACTGGCAGAGTAATTGCAATCCTGAGAGCAGTCCAAAAGTCATGCATAAAAGTGATAAGCTCAAGGAGGCTCATGGTCTTTGATGGCAGGTCAGGGAAGTTCTTAATTTCCTGCACAAGCTCTCTACTGTCCAAATCAGAGTGCCCCTTAAAGTGCAGTGTAGTGCCTAGTGCCTCGCATTGCTCTCCCAGCTCCTCATCTGCAAGACTTGGGAATTTTGTCAAAACCCCAAATTTCTTTCCCATATTTTCCAATGTGGAAAATCTCTCCTTGATGGCTGACGTGGCTGCATCAACGACAATGTTGAAGAATCCAACCTCCAACTTTCTAAGTGCATCACTGAAAGGCTCATCGTGCGATTCATATGAGAAGTGGCGCTTTGTGGACCTCAGCCTTTTTTTGTTTTAAAACAGCTTCCACATTCATTTCTTCACAAATGTCTTTGGCCGCCATCTGTGCAGTCACAAAGCCACTTGCCCTGTAGCTCTGGAGACCTTGCTCAGTCTTCTTCAAAAGACTCACAGCTAGGTCCACATGCATATTAGGACACTGCATGAGTTTGCTGGCATGCTGTATTGCAGATAGCATGTCATACCAAACAACAGTGCAGATGCTGAATCGGTACGACCCCACCTCCTCAGACAAAGACTGGGCCTCAGCCTTTATAGCAGGGTCTTTGGTGTGGTCTCTCACCTCAATTAAAGCCTCTCTCACAGCAGCTCCCTGGTACCTCATGGGCTCAATGCTCTTGACTTTGCTCTCCCACCTTGTTTCTGCCCACATATTTAAGGTGATGCTCACACGGTTCTTTAGTATGGCCCATCTTTGGGTGGAGGCTGAAAATAATGTGTATAGCTTTTGCAGGATACCAAAGTAACTTTTAGCGTCAACAGATCCCTTAGCAGTATCACACACAACTAAATTCAATGTATGCGCCCCACATGGCACAAACAGAGCTCGGGGATTCTTTTCTAAGAGCCTGGCTTGAACTCCCTTATTTTTGCCTTTCATGTTTGCCCCATTGTCATATGACTGTCTTCTGCAGTCTTCAAAAGGAATGCCCAACTCCTCAAGTCTCATCAGGATCATGGATGCCAAGTGCTGGCCTGTGGACTCCTCTGCCTCCAAAAATCCCATAAAATGTTACCTGATGTGGGGCTTCTCCATCAGTGACACCACTCTAATGACCACTGACAACTGTTCTGTGTGGCTTATATCTGGGGTGCAGTCCAAAATTACTGAAAAAAACTTTGCCTGCTTGATCATCCACTATAGCAGATAGGATTTTTCTGCTCAACAAATTAATCAGCTCATTCTGCACATGATGGCCTAGGTAGCTATTGTGACTTGCTGTTCCTCTTTCGACACGGTTAAGGTGATCTTTCATAATGGGATTAAACCTAGCCATAAGTTCGACCTCTTTGAGAACGTTTCCATTTGATGGTGTGAACAGTGTTTCTGTATGTCCCCTTAGAGCCATATTTCAAACTGCCAGTGCCTGCACGATAGCCGTGAGACGTGTCAGCACTGCCCTCCATCTTACCCTCTCAGCCTCCAGAAGTGCCATCTCCAGCTTATCAATAGTTTCTCCACTTTTTAACCTCACTGACAGTTCCTTCCATGCTTTCATGCAATTGAGGTGTTCTGGACTGTTTTCATGTGATGTGAGGTAATCGCTCGCATGTTTCCAATTTGCCATTCCTGCACTGGTTAAATTAATGTTCCTCTTGGAAAACAATTTGCAGCAGAAGCAAAATAGGCTGTTGATCTTCATTGAATAAACCAGCCAACTTTTTGCCATTTTTTTACCACTTACTAATGTTTTCTTAAAATATTGGTGGTGGCAACTTCTCCCATCACTATCATTCCTATGGAAAACAAAGCCAGGTGGCACCTTCCTTGGTCCTCTGCGAACCAGCTCAGTCCGAATCCTGTCATTCAGAGGGCCAGGTAGCAGGGTCAGTTGTCAGAGGCTCATCCTCAGCAGTGAGACTCAGTGGGGGTTCAGCTCCAGGCATTTCTATCAGACAGCATATTGACACATTACTAAAAGCACAGAGCAGTGGAACATAACACATAGGCCTACTCAGAAATATTAAAATTACATTAAATTGCATTTGTCCAGTAGCCTAGGCATACCCCCTCCACGGACACACACACACACGCACACGCACACACGCACACACGCACCTGAAGACTCATGCTGGGTTGAAGTAGAGGCAAAGGGGTCTTCATCCTCAATATCAGATGTTTGTGGAGACTTAGTAGCTGATGGTAGCTCATCCTGAAGGGTCGAGACCATTCCAGAAGAGGCCTGTGTAGCTGATGAGGTACATGGCAGCTACTCATCCTGAGGAAGTGAGACTATTCCACCAGAGTCCTGTGTAGCAGGGGAGGTGGGTGGCTCATCCTGACCAGTGGCAGAAGATGCTCCAAGATATTTAAGAAGTGCCCCTGAAATTGCAATTAAAATTGAAATCAAAAAACCGTAGTAAGATTATGTTTTATACAGCTAAAACAGCCTGGGGTCAAATTAACCCCAAACATAAGAGGAGGCTTACATAAACATGCCCTTACACGCTAAATCTCTGTCATTACACACTATATTAATCTAATTTTTAGGAAAGAACCAGCTTCTTGGTTACTGCCTCGAATTCTATGCATGGCACACTTTAAGTTATGACCTGTTAAACTATACGTTGTCACAAAATAGAGTTAATTATACTAAATAATACCAAATGTTCGTCTTTAAAACTACCTTCAGATTTGAAAATCCGTTGGCTAATTACAGGGCCTAACGTTAACCCAATTGATGGAAATTAATAATAAATAAACTTCTAACAGGTTTGTTGCAAGCCAAAGCACAATATTATGGTGTCATTAGATAGTGTCTGTTGAGTTAAAACCAAGTTATTGTTGTATAAGCATAGCAAGCATCATAGCGAAAACGCTAACAAACGTAAGTTATACCCACAAATTAACATTAGCCCTTCATTGATGACATGGATAACGTAATCATACAGAGAGAACATAGTTGCATACCTTTATCTTTTGCTCGTTTCTCCTCTTCTTCTTTTCTTTTTTTCCTAAATTGGGCACCTGATGGCTTTAATCTTTTCCTGTCCATTATTTGGCACTCGACAATAAACAGATTTCCCATCCCCCCAACACTGTCACTCACTCACGACCAGAAGTCAAGACTAAACCAACTCACTTTGTTGATTTCATAATCGTTTTGTATTACCTATTTTTACTAGCCATTTCACACAATTAAGAAAAACAAAAATGTGTAGGAACTATAGGCCTGTATTTATAAAATTATGAATGAAATGTGTGTTATTTGGAAGAAAGTCGAGGTGTGACTGATCCCCCATTCCCCCCCTTGTCCGTTCCATTTGGGAGACCCAGAGGTGAACTGTCCCCCGCGCCCCCTCCCCTTTCCCCTTCTCACACAGCTTCTGTGCAAAGTGCATCGCACCTTCTCAGCAGGCAGGGGTTTTCCAACATAAAGTGAAATGATAGCTAATAGAAAACCGCTTCGTGGCGCAGAGGATTGTTGCTCATGCCGAGTAAAGTGCTCATGATGCCGCCCCTCGATAAAATGCCGCCCCGGGCGGCTGCCCGGTTCGCCCGTGCCAAAAACCGCTACTGTGCACAAGCTAACCATCCACACTGGTGCGTAATGAGTAATCAAGAAGCCTATTTACTATTTACTCCCGGCGTTCTGGAGGTTCGGCGTGCATTATTGTGAGTTGCGACTCCTGCCATGGAGGGGAAGAAGAGAGAGGGATTGTACATTATCGGTGCTGTTTTCTAGCGTAAGCATGTACATATTTGATTGAGCCTTCACCTCGTTATGTGTCGTACGATTTGTATGTGTCATTGTCTGAACCAGGCGTACTCTATATATGATAAAGAGCTGCCAACTCTCACGTTTTCGCCGTGAGACACACGCATTTGCCTGTTTTCACACGCACTCACGCCACACATTCAATTTCTCACGCAAATAAATCCAGCCGAGACTCGTTTGTTCCTTTTTCAAACTCCCCGATGGTAGATGGCGCTGATGAGCGCCACTAAACCTTATGCGCTGCATCCAGAAGTTAGCGACAGAAGAAGAGATACCATTACCGCGAAAGACAACGTAAGAAAAACGGTCACTACCTTGAGAATTCTGATGAGCTGAGACCAGGTATGTAACAATGAAATGTCGTCCAATTGAGTACTCACTCTCTAAAACTTTAAATCTTGAAAGAAATTATTTCTTTTGACGGGGTTCAGTTAAGGAAGAAAGTTGAACATTGGATTCACAACCAGGGCTAAACTTAACAGATTACTCGATGAGGGTGACATCACACCACAGCAAGTGTATTCATTCCATGAAGCTGTGTTGTGTTTCCTGACAAGTGCTGTGGACTATGCACAACGAGCTGCCACTGGAAGATCCACTGATCAAACATGCAATATTTGTAGATGTACAGCAGAGGGCTTAAAGTGACAAACAATGCCCTGTACTTTGTTGAAAGGTTAGCTAGTTTTTTTCTCTAATTATTGTCTATTATCTTAGCTGAAACACTCTGCATTTTATTATGAGGTATTTTCACTCCTAAACTGCACATGAGATATTCTTATGTGGCTTTTTCTCAAAAATGCGTATGAACTGCTACAGGTTGATGCATATATAACTAAAACCTAACAACTTGTAACTCTACTTTCATAAATAGGTTTCCCCCTCTCCTCCAATACCATGGGCCAGAGGAGCATGACCTTCTGGGTGAGCAGTTTCTAAATTTTCAGACCATGCCAATGATACCCTGCAGGACAAACTGAAATGGAAAGCTTCTGGGCTGAAATGGCAACCAGGAAACATAAGGTAAACATTTTTGGTTTGTTTTGTCTTTCCTTTTGGCAGGTGTGGTTTGGCTACGTCTGTTGCTTAAAATTGTTGCGTGCATATATGTGTCATACATGTTGCAAATTATGCATGTTTTATCTGATCAAAAATCAAGGTATGTTTTTCCATTGTGCTTTGGTGCATTTTCCATAGGTGACAGGAGCCAAAGAATTTGAGATGCTTGCTGCCATCGCCAAGCTCGTCCTGGTGTTGCCCCATGCAAATGCAGATGCTGACAGGGTGTTTTCAGTTGTGGGACTGAACAAAACCAAGCGAAGAAACAGCCTAGCATTGGATGGCACCCTGTCCTCAATAATGACCATAAAGATGGCCAATCTGGAGCCCTGCTTCAAATAGGAGCTCCCTCTGAGGTCATCAAGGCCTCCAAGAAGGCCACAGGCCAGTATAACCATGCCCACAGATCATGGACAATCACATCTGCATCTGATACTGATTATGTCATTATCTCATTTTTTTGTTATTTTTGTAATGCATTAATCTGTTCTATGCTTGGAAAAAGTTGTACTGTTGAAGTACTTTTAAGCACTTTGTTTGTTGCACTTATTTGTTTCTGATGGACCATTTGGTGGGCTTTGAATGAAGAACAATGTCTCTCCCTAACTAATCTTCTGTCGTTTTTGGCTGAACATAAATCATTAAGTGCTCTTAAGAATACAATTATTCACAACATGGGTTAGGTTTCAGTTAAAACATTTTTTAATACCATTCTAATTAAAATATCAATCAACCTACCTACTGTAGGTCAAATTTTAAACACTGGTCTATGAATAAGGCTTTATTGTGGTACATAGGCATTTAGACACACAAAAGTTTTCTGGTGGAATGTTAAGCTCAAGTCTAGAAGGCCGTACAAGTCATGATTCCAAACATGTATCAGAGTAATTTCAGGTATTGCACATCTTCAGCAGACCACTCAAAAATCCACTAGAATGCAGGAAATCACATTACTTAATCCAAAATTTCCTGGGGATGGACCTTCAGCTATGTCTGCTTCACAGAATGTAACTAATATTGGCCATCTCCAATAGGCTGCCCCTATCAACGGCTTTGGGCCTCCCCACAAACCACCAGCATGCAGGGTACAACATGGGTACAACATCAAATTAATTACAATTCTCGGATATCTGAGCCAACAACCTGCGTGCGTGGCATAATGTTGGTCACCCCTGACAAAATCTCACTCCAAGGTTTTTTGAAATGTTGGCAGCTCTGTATGATAGCCGCGTCAGTGCCGGCTTAGAGCACTTGTATATGTAATATATAGTTTTGTGCAGTTCCAATGTATTACGTAGAGCAGTTCCGGTACAGTGTATTCCTCGATCTACTCATGTTCATTGAACATCAAGAATGCTCCTCCCGCATTCTGGTCTCCATTTCCTCTCCTACACAATAACAACTGTGACAGTTGCAGCTTGTCTAAAAGTAGATACAAGCCTTTGTAACCATTTTAAATTATTGAAGCAAACAATTTTCTGTCCTACAAAATGTGGCGAAATGACTTAATCTAATTTCAGTTATGCTCTCTTAACATTTGTAACACAATGACAATGGTTGAGCTCCCTTCAATGGTCTGGGCAAGGGGAGATTAAGTGTCACCTTTCTACAAAAATGATGCAAGCTTTGTGGGGGTAGCCATGCAGTAGCAATATTATAGAAGATCAGTCAGCAGACACAAGATGAGACAGACATACAAATTTTAGACAGAGGTTGACATTTACTTGAGTAAAAGTACTTTTCTGACTAACTCTGAGTTCACATCTTTTGGGAACTCCCTAATTAAGACCAAATTGATCAGGTAAAGGGAGTTCACATCTTACCAGTGACCATGATTGATATTTCCTTTACAATTTACTTTTCTAATTGTTTTATAGGTTAATATTAATATATTAAGATATGTACTCCCTTTACCTGATCAAGTTGGTCAAGTAGGGACAACCCAAAATTTGAGAACTCAGAAAAGTACTTTTACTCAAGTAAATGTCCACTGATTTTAGATGGGATTACGTTTTTTAATAATTGTAATGATGGATATTGAGCTAATACCAGAAATTTCATTATGAATTACAAATAAAGATTGATTGTAAAGATGTTGTTACAATTTTTATATTTTTCTACTGTGATTCCTTTTCAACAAGTTAGCATTTCATTATGTTTCTGGCTAAAGAGGGTAAATCTGTTTTTAAAAACAATTTGGTAGCTATTTAAAGACAAAGACTGCCTGAAGATCACCCACTGGGGAAGGTGGAGAAGTGGGAATGCTGGTTTGTGATTCCCCCCATGTAGACAAGAAAGCGGGAGAGACAAATAGCATTGTGACGTAACTCTGGAATCCCTGGGAATGCCCTGAAGAACAAGTCGCTTACCTGACGTATGTTGTTGCCTCCCATTGCCTAGCATCCAGTGATGTATATTGCTCGAGACGAGAGATGTACTGTAGTTCACTTAGTTATCTCTCTTACTTTAAGTCATAAGAAAAAGGTCTAGTGACATTTTTAAGGAAGTCCCTGTAGGAGAGTTTCGCTGGTATCAGAAATCAGTGGAATGCAATCACCATATTAGGTATGATTGTTTAGGTATGATTACAATTACAATATAAAACTTGAATGTGTCCTCTAAACTATGGAGGACCAAGTCTGCCAAAATAAGAAATAAATAAATGAATAAATGCATCAATAAAAGTATTTATACATAAAAATATACAAATCTAAAATTATACATTTATTATTATATATTATTGACATATTTATTTATTTCTGTGATCATTTATTTCTGTATTTATTTATTTCCGTATATATTTATTTCTGTATTTACACATCCTTAAAGGGATACTTCACCCTACAGCGATCTGGAGGGGCTAGTAGCTTCTCCCAGACATTTGTAGAACAGTGAGATATGTTTAATACATGCCAGGCTAGTGTAAGAGCAAGATTTGAAATTTCGCGGGGAATTTTCACACGCTGACGTCACGGTGGAAATCCAATCGACTGTGGAGATAGGAAAATGAATGTAGGCA
>JACXGM010033879.1:0-12144 GCA_016801145.1 Umbra pygmaea
TCATGTAAACAAATGGCCAACAGTTTGACCAACTCCTCAACCTCATTCTCATGTAAACAAATGGCCAACAGTTTGACCAACTCTTCAACCTCATTCTCATGTAAACAAATGGCCAACAGTTTGACCAACTCCTCAACCTCATTCTCATGTAAACAGATGGCCCACAGTTTGACTATCTCCTCAACCTCATTCTCATGTAAACAAATGGCCAACAGTTTGACCAACTCCTCAACCTCATTCTCATGTAAACAAATGGCCAACAGTTTGACCAACTCCTCAACCTCATTCTCATGTAAACAAATGGCCAACAGTTTGACCAACTCCTCACCCTCATTCTCATGTAAACAAATGGCCAACAGTTTGACCAACTCCTCAACCTCATTCTCATGTAAACAAATGGCCAACAGTTTGACTAACTCCTCAACCTCATTTTCAGGAATATCCTCTCCCATCCCCCTTACCCCCCTTTGTCAAAGAGCATGGCTCAGGAGACCAATCAGACGCAGGTGCCAATGCTTTGCACTATGGGCTGCGGTTTCTATGGTAATCCTCGCACCAATGGCATGTGCTCAGTCTGCTACAAGGAACATCTGCAGAGACAACAGGGAGGGGGGCGTTCCAGCCCCCCGGGTGAGAAAGGTAAGAAAATGGGAGAGGGACACAAGGAAGGGGCGGGGGGCTTCTGAAAGGAGAAAGAGAATGAGGTAGTAATCCCAAAACCTTAGTATTATAAAGCAATGTCCTTTTACTTACTTTAAGTCACTCTGGATAAGTGTTTGCTAAATGACTGAAATGTAAATGAAATGCATATGATTAAATTTATGCAAAAGGTTATTCAAAAAGTTATTCACAGTTTGAGGTGTGTTCAGTGTCATAGTTCCTTGTGCCGGGTCACCAGCAACCAGAAATTCAGGTGAAAAGCAAGAGACTTTTACACAACTTCAGGTTTTGGATGTTTAGAATGCATCTTAACTACTCTGTATTTACTGGATTGAATGAACGGTGCAGAAGAGAATGTTTTGTCCCAGTTTTTTGTATCATTAATCCACTGAAGACCCAGATATTGAGGATATAGTTTTAGGCGTTTCTGTAGTGCCTTCTACTTTGGGTTAGTCGTTTATAGAAATGTCTTGTTCATTCACAGGCTCGGCAGCATCGTCGCCGGTTGGGTCCCCGGGAGGAGCTGGTGTATCCGTGGAGACCATCACATCGGAACATAGCACAGAAGCGGTCACTCCGCCTGAGGAAAGGACATCCAGGTATGCTGACAGAGAATCAGCAGTTTCTGCAAACAAACACAGACTGCTAAATGGAATCCATTAAATTGAGAGTAAGCTGTTGCTTGAGGCTTTTGTTTATCATTATTTCTGGAGTTCCACAGTCGTCCTTCTAGGGTGAATATTGGATTATGGTTTCAGTTGTTCACTTCATTATTGGCATGTTTGTGTGTGTATACATGTCTGCAGTCCGAGTTCCCCCAGCCCAGTAACACAGCAGATGACAGCCATGAGTATCTCGCAGGATGCTGGAGCTGCTGACTCAGACCGGGCAGATGGGGATGAGGATGAAGAGGAGGGGCCATCCAAAAACACAGGTTAGAACAATGGAAAAACCTTGTCTGGTAATCCAGACTAAACTGCAGCCACCAAAGGAAACACGGCCCAGGTCACATCCTCTCAGGTCATGTACTGTCCACCCGGCACAGCCAGATTAGTGGCCACCCACCATGCATGGTTCCTCTCTAGGTTTCTTCCTATACACTGTGCTTCAAATGCTTATTGCCATTTGCGGGTTTGGGCTCATTGTCTGAGCGCTTTCTGGAAACTGCTGATGTAAAAATAGCTTTATAATATGGATGGATTTGACAATACGAGAGCAGTTTGATGTCAAGGTTGAGTCAGAGGTTGTGATTCACAGGGCAAGGAGGGGATGCAGCACAAGCGTCGTCTGATGGTGACCAGACTCCCGACAAAAACAAGAAGAAGAACCGATGCTTCACCTGCCGGAAGAAAGTAGGCCTTACAGGTAATATGGGAAATATAGGGGAAAAGTAGCTCTGATGTTACTGCTACGTCAATGCTTTGATGTAATAGATTTATATTAATTTTGCTGCACAAACTAAATTATTTCTGATTTGGATATGCATGATCTCCCTGTCTCTTTCAATATCAGAACATCATAGACTGGTTTCAAGGACAAAGATTAAGCCTATTCCTGGACTGAAATGTCTAGTTCAATGAGGATTCCATGGAGCTTAATTTGTTAGTCCAGGACTAGGCTTACTCTTCTGCGTCCACAAAGCCAGACCCATATGTATCAAAGTCTGAACATTAACAATTCTATGAACATACACATGCTCCTTATCAGAATCTGTTTTAATGCAATTTTCAATGTAGGTATCTTAGTGCTACAGCTTGTAGTATGAAGGTAGTCCACCTACCACATATCTGCGGGTGTACAGAGCAACATACTGCAGGCTAGTGGGGCATTTCACGGTTCACATTATTTCACAGTATACTGCTGGCTGCACTCCACCAGAGTGTTGGTCTGCTTCACAACAAGCTTAGGGAAGAGCATTTAGCCCACCACACAATGCAAGCATACTGGTTTGACATGTCAGGCCTTCCATCTCGGTCCATTTAGTCTGAACACAGCTGGCGACTTCGATATGGTTGTCTGTTAACTTTGTGAATCTCCACACTCACTAGGCTTTGACTGTCGTTGTGGTAACCTCTTCTGTGCCATTCATCGCTACTCGGACAAACATGACTGTCCCTACGACTATCGAGGTGCTGCTGCAGCCCGCATACGCAAGGAGAATCCCATCGTGGTGGCTGAGAAGATCCAGAAGTTATGAGGACTGAAATATATAGCTCTGACATACACCTGGAACAATGGCAGAACATGGAATTATACCAGATAAAATGGCTTCATTTGGTTCATGGTAGGATACGGTTTGAGGGTGGAACTGTCTCAGCCACTATCCAGCTGCTCCCTTTATTGGCACCTCCCTCTCTCCTGGAGTGACCTCCTCAGTGTGGCCGTGTATGTGAATGCTTGTGTGGGGAGATGTGTGGTGTGTGTCTGGGAGAGTGTAGTAGGGTATGTGAAGCAGACGTCTGCAGTGGGGAGAGGGAGATGTTTAATTTGTACCTGTTTTTCTTTACAATGGGAGGGGAGGGAGATTTTTATATTTACCCTGAGTGGTAGTTCAGGTGTGACAAGGGTAAGTGTTTTTTAGAGCATCACATCTTTTTGACTGCTTCAGAATAATTGACTCCAGAGTAAAACAAAGATGTCCATTTTGTCGGATTTGCCTTTCATTTTTTCCCCGCTGTCCCTTGGCTGAATAGTTCACAACATGTCAAACTCCCAAGTCTGCATTTTTTAATGAAGTTTCTCTTTGATATATTGACTTATCAAAATGGTGGTTGCATGAACAGTGGGTGGAGGGGGTAGACGGGTTGTTCAGAGCCTTGACAACTGTGTGATTGGGTTCAGTTTTTCATTTTTTTCTGTTTTAATGAGCGTATGACTTAAGAAGATCTATATTAATATATTGTAGTTAGCTCGGATTGTGTGATTGCATTCTATTTATTTTTTTTATTATCATTTGGTTGGTTGTACTGGAGGATTGGGCGCAGGTGTCAGCGAACTGTTTAATTTGTACTTTCAATTGTGTTTAAGTATTTCCAACTGATAATGGAACCATTGGGGGACAAAAATACCACTTCTGATATGTAATGAAGTAGAGGCCTGTTATGTCTTATATCAGATTAGGAATGTCCAGGATACGTCAATTAAATCAGAGTCAAAGCACAACTATTGGTATCAACTGCATAGCACAAGAACATTGGATGTGCAAATGAACCTTGGTTTTCTTCGGTGTCCGTCTCTTTATAGCTCTGTTTAATCTCTTGGGTTTTGTCACAGAGAATAAAGTATGTTCTGTCATACAGGCAAGACATGACATTAAGCCTTCTTGTCCTTAACCACCAGCAGAAGACCACTGTGCTGAATGGTAACTCAACTGGTTGGCAATTGGTCTCCATGGAGATGCCTCAGCTGAAGTGAATGGTGAAGTGAATGGTCACAATACTTCAGACTGACAGTTGAGTGCTGCGCGCTATGTTCTCCCAAAGAGTCCTTTTTTGAAGGCGCTTCTTTGCTAGCTTCTTCCAAGGAGATCAGAATGTGTGCATGCATGTGCAGTAAGATGACTTCGCTCATTAGACGTGGCCTGCATTGTGAAAAAATTTGGAAGAATGTATGGACACATTGCATTAGCACAATGCATGGCAACGCATTAATGGGACTTTGCTATTTTTTTTATGTAAATATGATGTGGCTGATATTCATATAATATGATCTTATGTAGAATGTTGCCAGGTAATTGGTTGGGGGGAAATGGTCAAAATAATAGTGTGTTTATAAGTGATTTTCATAATTAATCTGAAGACAGAAGTGCTGTGGCACTGCTTTGGTTTCATATGATTTTAATCATAGGTAATTCCTGTATTTTGAGACACAGCGATGAAATTACCCAGAATTAATCATTGTCGTGCTACTTTTGAGTTCCTCCTGACTGCCCAAACAAGCTGTGACTCAACAGTCAAACACATCCCAAATGTACTGCTACTAACCTGTAGTGTACACTTCAGTAAGGGCCTTGATGTTACTTAGGTTGGTTTGAAGATTGCTCATACTTGTTTGGTGCACTGCAATTTCTGGCTCATTGCCATGTTTTGCATTGCTAGGGGAATTAAACATTGATTTCCGTGTTGGTGATTTTTCTTCTTTATAAAGCCTTTACGTTATGTAGCAGTGGCGGTTATTGAAAAATAAGATTAATCAGAAAAATCTTATAATAAACAGCCTTTGAGAAAGTGTACTCAAATGAGCTCTTATATGAACAGAAAATAATCTGGACAGAGCAGTGATTGGAGCGGTGTAGTGCTGCCAGTTAAAGGTCTTCTTGAAGGACATCTCTAAGTGGCTCAGTGTCTTGGCATTCAAGGCTGCCAGACCTGAGCCTGGAGTTCAGCCCTTGCTTCTCATTTGGAATGCATTCAGATGTATGTATCCTTTTTGGCCAGGTGGTGGAGGTGATGCGGTGCCTGGGATACTGTTTAACAGGAGCACCCGAGGAGAGGTGTTGTACGATAGGGATATGATGTCTGAGAGAAACTAATTTGCTGGAGGTTTCCGTTATGGTGATGTTTCTGTTTTAAATGAGTGTTCCCTGTTTTCAGGGCAAGGAACATGGCAGCTTAGCAGATAGTCTTCTTTGAAATTGGAATTTTTCACAATTTATAGTTTCCTTTATTAGTTTACCCCTGAATTTAAAAAGGTGAGCATTTTGAGTGTAACCTACTGATAGGATCATGGTTATCTAGCAATTATTAGCTCTGGAATTGACCACATGAATTTCATGTGGGTCCCAGTGAGCGTAAACGGATGTTTTATGTAAATTGATCTACTTAATGGGATCATAATTAGTAATTATTATAATATTATTTTACAATAACTTCCACTATAGTTTCTGTCTGTTGCACATTTACCATGTTGATGTCATGTAACTATAACATTGTTGTCCTCATCTCTAACCATTACTAGAAAGCTTTTGATCTGTGATGTGATACCATATCTGGCAATATTCTGTGAATGTGTCGGCTTAATGTGAGATCCCATGGAAGATCCAGAACAACTATTCACCTACTACTGACGTATTCATAGTGGTCATGGAATGGACAATAATTGAGCTTCAGTATGTTTGTTGTAGATCTGTCCTGTAGGAAATTGCAAATGTCTAGTCCCTTTGCACACCAGTCCCCCAGAGACACAACCAGATATATTTTTATTTTTTGTTATTTTAACATTTAGGATTGTATGATGTGTAAGAGTAAGTATAAAACAATAAAATCACAAAGTTTATTTTAAATGTACTCTTTGTTTTGTGTTTTTTTTTATACACCTTATGATTAGAAGATCATGGGTTGTCACTCTGCGTCTAGGGTTTTTGCTGGTAGGGTTAGACCCTGAATTAAGATGGCACTGTAAGCTAACTCCACAGTTAGATTGAACTGTCATAAATAGGGTTACACAATTGGTTCAAATGTTGTGAAGGAGCATGGTCATGTATGTTGTGAAGCAGAGGATAACTGGAACGCACTGAATGTTGAGCAAACACTTGTCAGTGGAGGAACGTAAACTTGACCGCAGCACGTTGACATTTGTTTCACAAGGTCAAGTGTGGTTGGTTGTTGGCCAGTTAATGTGCTGTCCCATTGTGTGTGCTGTTGAGTTGAGCAGATATTTTAAAGAGAAGCAGGGTAAGACTTTCCTCTTGAAACTGGTATAACTTATAAGCCAGACTTTCCATCACTACCTCTTTCAATTGATGACATTTATTATATTATGTCTCTAACAGGAAGTTACAATGAGGAATGCCATACCCCAATGAGAATGACTCTGTAGAGGGAGCAGCCCTGTCCATGTGTACAGTATACTTTTAACCCATCTCAGAAGTTACTGTCAAATCATCTGCACCAATATCATCAATGCATGTGAGCCAAGCACGTGTCAATGTACCTCCTGGATGTGACTTTTGATTTTAAGATGCAATACTCTTAATACTTTAGTTACTGTGTTGAGATGCATGAATTGCACATGCAGTACATCACAAAAAAGATACAATAGCAACTAATCGTAATGTTCTTGTTATTAGTCATTAGGCCATTTGATCTGACAAAGAAACAGCCATATATTCTCATGACGTGTCTCCTAACAGTATAGACTACATATGAGTTTTCAGCCCAACATTTGTTCCTCGTCACGTCCTGTCATTGTAATTTCCGGATGCGGCGAAACAGGAGGTGGAAAAAGAATAACACAGGACATTCAAAGGATTAACAGCTAAATGACAGCGACTACCGTTACTTGCTTCGATTCGGAACCTTTGCCATCTCAAGATTTGAATTAATCTGAACAGATCTGCTTATATGGATATGTTGGCGCTTTTGTTGTTGTGGTCTCCGACTATATCTATATTTTGGTGTCCACAGCTGCCCTGTCTAGTGGATCGGTTTTCAAGTCTGAATATCTGTAGCTAAAATTGCTATCCCGTGCTAACTCAGGTTAGCGGTATTTATCGTGGGTTAATTTAGCTGACTATCTGCACTTCTGCGACAACGTAAACGATACAAAAGTGCTGGAAGTTTAGCTTTTGTAATTTTTTTTGTGGTTACGACCCATTGTGTTGGTGTGTCGTGTTCTAAAGTATTAATGGGACTGTTTAATTATTTCACTGCGGTTTAAACCTGTTGTTACATGCACGATTTAACGCCGTGAATACTTGGTTTCATGCTAGGTAGCTAGCTAACTAACTATAGAGGCTAGTTCTAGTTCGGAGTGTTGAAGCTGCCTAGCACAGTAACATCCGCTACATCCTATAAGACGTAAACAGACGTTGTTAAAGGTCAGGGATCCAGACAGCTGGTCATAAGTTAACTGGGAAAGTGACCATATACCTGCTGCTGCCGCTTTAGTTTCTGAATTCTATTCAAGCCAGATCAAGTTAATGCACATGAAAACAACAATAACACCTGCAATCATTATGGATTTTACTTGGACTTCAAACATACTGCAAGAAAAAACGATATTACTTTCAAAATAACATTTTGAGAACGTTTTTTATCTTCCTGAAGTGAACAGAGTATGCTTTAATTATTTTGTCCATTACTCTTGTTTTTTTTGCAAGTATATTCGTTTAAATATCAGGTAGGCCTACATTTTTTCTTTAATTTTTGTTATTGTTATTAGTCATAGTTGATGACAACGTGTTTTTAATAAGATTTCTAACCATAATGACATTTCATTACAACATATCTGTTTTGAATCAACACACAATTCCAGTTGTCTTTTCCCTACAGTGGATGATGAATGGCCTTTCAGTCAGTGAGCTATGCTGCCTGTTTTGCTGCCCCCCCTGTCCGAGCCGTATTGCAGCCAAGCTTGCCTTCCTGCCTCCTGAACCTACATATTCCCTGCTCCCAGACCTTGATGGGTCTGCGGTCTCCGGGCCAGCAGGAGTGAGATCCAGGGGAGGGGTTCCTGCAGCGAGTGTAGGTGGTTCAGGCACCACAGGCCCTGCAGAGGGGAAATGGAAACTCCTCCTGACAGAGCGAGCTGAGTTCCAGTACTCGCAGAGAGAGCTGGATGCTACAGAGGTGTTCCTCACACGCTCCAGCCGTGGCAACAAAGTGGGATGCATGTACATCCGATGTGCACCCAATGCCAGGTTAGTCATAAGCAGAGATGCCACAAGTTAGTGTAATAGATTACTTTTTGGGGTTTGGATGAGTTCACAACTTATGGGAGGTTCCTCAGTACGACCCTAATGACCAGGTAAAAGAAATTAAATGCTTGACCCCACCCACGATTTCTTTACAACTAGCACATGTGCTGTTAAGGTTAGGATGAGCAGAAAGTAAGGGCACACTGCATAAATGTTTGACTCCACCCACATTGAGCCACACCCGGTTCTCCATTCTTAAGCCTAAATAACATGACAGACGAACGTCAATGGCTTTATTATTGCACGCGTAATTTTGAAATTGTCAATTCACATTAGGCGTGCAACTATAAAGGTTTTCTTGTTATGGTAAATTAATAGAACAATAGTCAATAAGTCTTGAAGAAACATGTAATGTAATGGAGCAATATTGAGGAAAAGGAGAGTCCTTCTCGTTGCATTGAGATTCTGTAAAAGCAATGCTGGGCCTCTGTTCAATGAGCAGGATCCACTTAGTAAAATGGCATTAGAATGTCTAGAAGTGGTTATCATTTCTATAAATATTGCTCTATATTGTTTGGTCTTTTCTAAAAGCTATGGATCTCGTGAAAACGATGCAGCATAGACAAAGGTTATACAATATTGGGAAAGGGATAAAATTATGAAAGAATTGTTTCATGGTAATAGGTAGTTGTTCCTTGCAGAAGGGGACCGACAAGGTAGCTTTATTAAGAATGCAAGGTTGTCTTTTAATGTACTAGGTCTCAGCCTGGTGTTGTCCAAGGGTTCTGTCTCAGTGGGAAGTAAGGCTGAGATAATTTAGATTTAGAATGCATGTGAAAAACACAGGCTAACAGATGCCTGGAACCAGTGGCATTGTTGATTCAGCCATTGGTGTGTTCAAACTATAATGCAACTTTTACGCTAATAGGAAATCAGTATTATGTTTCTGTGAGGATGTTTCTCTATAAGTGGAATGACGAGGCTGTTGTTCCGGGCTTGAAATCATGACTCAACCCGGCTTTTGAAATAAAGTCTCTATTTGCTCCAATTACATATTCTTCAAGACTCTGAGTACAGTTATTCGAAAAGTAAGTGCTTTAGAAAATATACAACACAACTACTGCAAACATCCTTTTTTATTTAGCTATAATGACACCTTGCTATAGGAACTTGTTGGAATTCGTGGTGAGAATTTCTATCATGGGTACGTTAGTGTTCTACTATTTGTAATAGAAATATAACTTGATGATTAGTTAGCTTTCCTGCCATTCTCTATCAAACATAGCATATTTATTGGCTAAATGGCTCTCTAGCTGTTTATGTTAAGATCGTCAGACAGACCATATTCTTTGTTGCCTTGTCTAATTTAGCTAGTTAAATGCGTGTACAGTACACCTCATGCCAGTAAACATTCATAAAACCCTAATTATTATACCATTAATATACTGTGTGTTGATATTTTAAAAGTGTATAAATGCCTATGTAAACAATTTAAATATTATTTTTCAGATACTTTGACTTCATGCCATTTTCCAATCATATATAAAAATGCAGCTTCTTCGTCAGGTAGTGCGGCAGCTTCTTCGTCAGGTAGTGCGGCAGCTTCTTCGTCAGGTAGTGCGGCAGCTTGTTTGTCAGGATGCTTGCTCGTCAGGTACGGCAGGTCAATCAGCCCCTCCATCAGATAGGTCAGGTAGCACAGAAGCTTCGACAGGTATTATGCCATGTATGACAGATGACGTGGCTTAGTACAGCTGCTCTGATAGGTAGAATGGCATGATATGGCCATGGGAGGTTTATTTATTATGTTTTTATTTAACGTTTATTTAACCAGGTGGGCACGTTGAGAAAAACAATTTCTCATTTAAAACGGCGACCTGGCCAAGATAAAGCAAAAAGGTGCAGGTACAGACAGTGTTACACACACATACAAATACACAATAATTACACAAAGGGTAGAGTAAGGAATAAAGATTAAAAAAAGTTTAGCATGTATTGTCTTTACCTGCCGTGACTCATCAGGTTCACATTGGTATATATTTTTTGTTATTTATGTTGTTGGGCCAGGGTTACATTAAAATTAAATGTATTAAACTTGTACTTCCTCTTTATGCTGTCTTCTTCCACATGGAGGTAGGGAGCGTCTTGTTGAGATTTGAATCATTTCACTTATCAAAGCACAGACGAAAATATAAAATGCCCATGTCTTTGTCTTTTAAATTAATATTTTAATATTTAAAAACTTCTTCCCAAAGAAATTGTAATTGATAGTGTATTTTCATTGTGTATCCAATGCTGTGCTACCAAATATGCATACAACAGTTATGGTGCTTTTACGGGTAAAAATGCTCTGACAGTTCTTGTCGGTTATGATAAAAACCTCAAATACAAATAACCTTTGTATTCTATACCCTTTCAGAAGCACTCAAAATCAACCTAACGCCATGCCCCCTGATAGCAGTGTTTGGAGTCCCAGGGGAGTCCCTCTTGCTGAATTAAAAAAAAATATCATTGCCTGTACTACACTATTGGCACGACGCAGGATTTTGCTGCAGTGGAAGTCCTCTCAGCCACCCTTAGCCTCTCAGTGGCTATGTGATGTCATGTCATTTTTAAAACTTGAGAAAATTAAGTATTCCATGAGGGGATCACAATCTAAATTTCTAGAAAGATGGCAGATATTTATTTCCTATTTTAATAGCTTGCAGAGGCTCCCTTCTGACCTGAGTCAGATCATATGATGCTCCTAGTCCACCAAGTGTATTTTCCTCCTGTTTTTGTATGTATTTGTTTTTATGTTAGTGTGTTGTTGGTCTGTCTAGGTGTTCTGCGTAGCGTGGGCAGGTGGGGGTGGTGGGTGGGTGGGTGGGTCGGGATGGTTAGCAGGGGAGGGTGGTATTGGGACTGGGGTTCATGGTGGGGGGGGGGGTTAAAATTGTAAAAATATATTGATATTTTGCAGACAGTATCTTTACTGTTTTTTTTTCTCTCAATCTTTATAAATAAATTTATTAAATTTTTTTTTTAAATAACCTCAAAGCAAAGATAGAAAATGCCAGTGTAATCTTTTTTGTAATGTAAGTTCAGATATTCCTGTTTCCAAATTGTATTCAAATGAAATAATTTAAATGATTAAGTTGAAAACATCTGTTGTCAGGGAACCTGATCGTGACTATATTCAATGCTGTGACAAACTGCTGCCAAATAATCTAGCCAGCTGACTTGGCTCTCTCCTGAAGAACAAGCTGCAGAGTATCTATCGTAACATGATCCAGGGCCGGCCATAGTCTCACCTGACGCAGATCTCTACTGAATGAATAAACTGCTGTACAGAGAATGAGCTGTGATCCAGGGCCGAGGCAACCCAATACCTGATGTTGGCTACGGGTGTACGAGCAGGGGGGGTGGAGGGGGCATGTCCCCTCCAATATTAGAGACAGGTAATGTGGTCCCCCCAATTAGAACAATTTGATAATTTATATATTATAAATTAATACATTTTTATCAAACTTTCTCCCACGCCCTGTGTTGGCTAACATATAGGAATCAACATCACTTAATCTTTTTTATTTTTTGCTGGTAAGTAAGTCATGGACTCAACCTAATATTAAGCCAATAGAGTATGTGCTATAAAACATTGCCTTTTAGCTAGAAGTGGTGGAGTGTAAAGGGTTGGCTGATTGAGTGCAGGGCTTCGAGATGGAGTTCAAACTAACCCACTGTTCCACTTGTATCAGACAGTGGTCACAGCCCTCTCAATAATATCCTATATCCTGACTGCCTGACTGACTGCCTGACTGACTGCCTGACTGACTGCCTGACTGACTGCCTGACTGACTGCCTGACTG
>JACXGM010033880.1:0-12143 GCA_016801145.1 Umbra pygmaea
AATAAATAAATTAATAACAACTGTCCTTATCATGATGCCTGATAAAGAGCGCTGTAGGCCCATTTCTTTTTATTTATTTATGTTATGTTACTTTTTGATGTGTGATTTTTTTCAGCTAGCAGTGACTCTAGGGGGCCCTCTGCTGGCCACGGGGCCCTTTGCAATTGCAAAGGTCGCTTAGTGGCTGGGCCGGCTCTGAGTCTTAGTCTAGGCTTAGTCTAGACTGAAACCTGTACCCAGTTTGAAAAATGTCTGGTCCAACATAGGGCCGGAATTGGGCCAGCTCTGGTCAAATTTATGTGCCACATGTGGCTACCAGAGGTGACCCACTAGAGGACCGTAATTCATTGTGATATGTGGGCCCAGGCCCGTCGCGACAAAGCAAGCAAACCAAGCAATTGCTTGGGGCCCCCTTGATAGTCAATGCAGTAAAGTGCAATGACACTGTTATCGGGATCCCCCTCAAGGGGCCCCTCTCGTGATCTCTGCTGCTTGCAAAATGCAAAACCTTCTCGGTCGGCAGTCATCAGGAATCGAAATTATGATTCAGGAAGCCAGAAAAGGAAAAAGAGAAAGGAAGAGGAGGATAAGAAAAAACAAGATAGTGGTAAGTGATAAATTACACTGGATAAAATAGCTCTAATTGTCTTGGTGTAATTTTGCAGCCGGTAGGCTAGCAAAAATATGTTTATGTTAGCTAACGTTACCTGTAACCTGCCTGAGGGCAAATGCTGCTTGTAACGAACAGTTATTGAAACTTTTTTTCGAACGGATGGTTACATACTACTGTAATATGTTTTTCACGGGATAGGGAAGACACAGATGTGTTCCAGAATCACTGTTTATCGTATTTAATGAAATGACATTGCTATAGCTTTGTAATAAGTTTTGATGAAATTGGCATAACATTAGCATGTTATACTAACTATTCCACCATGATAATATATTTACCAAATGGGGGTTAGGAAAACCACACAATAAATTCCATGCATTAAACATTAGCTTGGGATGTTTTTAAGCATTAGTTACCCTTAACAAAGTGTTAGGAATATCCGGTCCGTCTATCTATGTAATGTTCATAGATGTTTTAAAAATGGTTTCTTAAAGGTATACACATTTTTAATCATTACCCGATACCTAATATATTACATGATAGATATAATATGTGTTACCATAAACTGTTAATTTACAGCACAAATTATAATTAGTAAACATTTTATTATACACAACTATTTACACTTTAAACATTTTTTATGCACAGTTTATGCAACAACAGTTTATGCACTGTAAACCTTTTTTTATTTATATAAAGTGTGGGTAAACTTAAAGCTGCATCGTGTAAGAGTTGCTCCCATCTAGTGGTGAAATTTTATATGACAAGCAACTGAAGCCCCTCGCGTTATTATACCAGCAAGGTGAACCTGGATATTAGTTTTTTCTTTCAAAACAATAGCTCTCGTTTTGATTCATTGGAATAATCATTGTTAATTCACTACACAGTCTGTGAATTGTAACCAAATGCAATTGTATTGTGTGTAAAGAAACAATAAGAGCATGTGATAGCAAAAATAATAATTATACATGTTTTATTAATAAAAGTAACAAATATGTTTTACACACAATTTGATTGAATAAAATGTCAGTGTCTCATGTAAAAAACATGATTACATTTGAAAAACATTCACTAGAGTATGTTTTATTCCAACAGAATACTAATTTTAGCAAAACATGAACATGGACACTACCTAAGCAACGAATAAACAATGATTATTGCAATGAACCACGAGCGCTATTATTTTGAAACCAAAGATCTGAGTTCGTGTTGCCAGGCGAATGTTCTTGACTACTCTACAGCTTGGGCCAGTGCTGCCGTTACATGTCCTCGAGAATAGGCATAATCTTACATCTTCAACAGACTTTGAAATTTGCCGGTAGTTGTGAGTAATTTCCCCCTGGCATTTGTCACGGTGCCACTAGTGTAAAAGCGCAAAAGACCGAGCTCGAATTCACAGGTATGTCCCTCTTAGGCTAATGTATTTTCAAAGATGGAGGCGTAACATGGCTGCCGCAATTCGAGCGGCACCATTGTATGTATTGTGAATGGAAGATTTTATGCTTACAAATATACTTTTATTATTTGGTGGAAGTAGTTACAGATGAATTAGCACACATTTTTGAAAGAACAACAGGGTTTTTGCTAAGAATCAACTCAAAGAAATACACAGTGTAGCTTTAAACTTCATGGCTATGCTGTGGTTCCTCTAGGTTTTGCGTGCAGGGTGAAGGGTTGGGGGGCCTCCATGTCCATTTTGCTTGGGGCCCCCAAATTCCTTCAAACGGCCCTGTGTGGGTCAAGTGTAAGTGGCATGTGTGGCCCGGCACTGGGCCAGACCAATTTTGCTAAGTGGGATGTATAATGTCATAAATGGCTCTGTTCCCAAATATTTACACTCATATAAAAATGGTTCATACACAGCATAATCACAATACTTGGGCCAGTGTAAGGTCTTGAATGTACCCAGAGTCAACAATGCAGCTAGAAGTACATTTTCTATACAGGTATAACATTGTTGAATAATCTGCCGCTTTCCTTAAAATTGTAAACACCAGAGGGGCTTTTAAACATCTGGTTAAGGCTTTTTATGGCATAGAGTAACCAATCATTTTAATGAGAGTATACTGATATTTTATGTGATCTGTGATTTTGTGATTTTAGAATGCTCTTGAACCGTGGATGATTTGTGTTAAGTGTTATTGTCTTTGACCTGCAGTAGGTCTTTGTCATGTGTAAAATGTTTTAACACCAAGGACCATGTTGGAAATAAGTGTTCAACATGTTAACTCTTTAGAAAAAGAAAAAAAAATGTGGGAATAGTGGCTTACATTATCCTAAATGATTCCACCAACTTTCAAACCCAGAGAAATTTGTAATATAATTCCGTCAATGGCGTCATAACCTTTGATAGTATAATAGTTATACTATTTTTAACAATACATTACTTACAATACCTAACTCATTTTTTCTGCCGGAGACGCTAGATTGGAAAGTTGTCATTGACAACGATAACAAAACCCATGCTCCCACGTTACTTCCCGACGTCATTCAAGTACATATTTTGCTGTTGTTTTGATTGAGAGACCCCTAGTGGCCAATAACTACATATTGTACGTTTAATGTGTTAACTTACGAATTGTTCAGAAATCAATATTTGGTGGCAGAATAATAATTTTATAATAATACCCACACGGAAAACTCAGCTGGAAAAGAAATCCAGGGCATGTTGAACTTGCTACGTAGTATAGGCCCCAGGGGTCCGTTCTTCGTACGTCGCTAACTCAGTTAGCTGGATTTGATTGTTGACGATTTGGCATGATCTTGGATTATTTGGTTCTTCGACGCTCATCCTGGACTTGCTGTCATAGCAACATGTGCGTAAACTTAAACCTGCTCGGGAGCAGGTTCATTTAATGTAAACAGGATTAGATCACAGATTGTGTTAACCGAAATGGGGTTCACAGCCCTAGTAAAACCAAGTATATTTAAAATATCCTCCAGTGTTACACTTCTAGTATACTTATGTTTAACCATAAATATATATTTAATATATTTAAGTATATTTGAAATATTCTTTCAAAATATACATACCAAAACGATATAGCCTATTAGAAGTATATTTAGGATAATAAGTAGCTACAACGAACCGAGTAGCCTATACTTTTTTGCTTGGGAGTGTAAATTCGCAGGTAAGTTACATTCTTAATATTTCAGAGAAATAATATTATATCCCATTACAAAAAGGAATTTAACCAAACCCAGCTACCACTGAGCTGGCGGGAGGCCGGCGCTTACAGCTGACAATACGATAGCTTTTTGCTCATCATTTAACGGGCTGTCCGTCGGTGTTGGAGCCTGAATGGTCCACCGGCGGGTGAGCAGTTTTTACACAGAGATCCTCTGGGAATCCTCGCACTCATAGGCCTACTGTTGTTCCAGTTAGTTCATCAGCTGTGTATAGGCTATACTAGGTTAGTCTTATGTTCTAGATTTCTATTTCTAATGAAAAGTATGTTAATGTATTTAGAGAATTTGTTACAACAACATTCAAATACAATACAAACACATATAGATTTATTTTGAAAGTCAAATATAATAAAATATATATTCAATAAAAAAGTTTGTCTTTTTTATTTTATATGTCAAGGTCCAAAACGCTGCCGGTGAACCTCTTGGCAGGCAATGGACCTCCTGTTAATGATGAGCAAACCATGCTGGCGGACCCCAAACTCTGCCTCAATGGGAAAATAAAATTATTAAGATGACTGTATTACATAGCTAACGTTTTGAGCCTAACAAAGGTGAATTCTTCCAATATACAGATGATTAGGGCGGGACCGGGCTTGGTGACAGGGGTAGTATATCATGACGCCATTCCCTGATCCAGTCCCCGGACCACAGACCCGTTACAACGCAGCCCTGTCGTGGAGGTACAGCCTGATGATGACTGCAGCTAGTGCACTTGGACCAACCTAGTGGCAGAGCTGCACGGGACAGAATTGTATAACACCATTTTTGATTTGTGTTTTGAAAAAAAACAAACCAAAAACACATTAAATATATAATACAAGACATTATGCGTCGCTCCTTTTATTTCAATAATTATCTAAAGTAAAGAAAAGCCAGTGTCATCTATTGCCTGCAATAATTGCCTCGTAACCTTCAAGCAATAACCGTTGCTCTGCTGCGGAGAAAAACTGGGCGTGCTCTTTAGGCATGATGAGCAGCCAATAGCAGTGTTGCTGATCAGCGTTTCTCCAATCGATACATCTCCCCTTTTATGGCAACGCGCCTACGCGCAGTCATCTCAGATGACTCAATCCAGCGATACTAATCGTAAACGGCAGGTGTGTTCGAAGAACCAAATTAGCCAGATCATGATTAGCCAGATGAAGTCATCTTGGATGTGTCATTTGATCTCGGATGTATTAAGCGA
This sequence comes from Umbra pygmaea, assembly GCA_016801145.1. NCBI lineage: Eukaryota > Metazoa > Chordata > Actinopteri > Esociformes > Umbridae > Umbra > Umbra pygmaea. The sequence continues at coordinate 4,992 of JACXGM010033880.1, forward strand.
CATACGAAGAACGGACCCCAGGTGTGATGGTTTGCTGTTGTTGCATATGTTGCAAAAGGCCACATTCGGGGTTCAATTCCCACCTACAAAGACGGTGCTTAACTGCAAGGCAGGTCTGCAGCTGTGAGGGGATGTTCAAATTATGAATGTGACTACAATTATTTTACATTTTGCCTATAACAGTTACATTATATTGGCTCTGGCCAATTCAGCCCTTTGTGTTCCATTTGGAAATTCTGCAGATCTTTGTCTAAGGGTAGACATAGCCAGTTATTGTTTTACAAAGAACATTTTCGTGAAGTGCTAGAAATCTAGGGTCAAATTCTGACTACTTGGCTAAAATGAATTAGCCTGGCTGGACAGTGGTTCTCAAAACCTTTCCTGGTGAACTAGCACACTTTAATTAACTTGTCAACTAATAATCAATCCCTTACCTGCTTGAGCTAGTTGTGCGTGTTCAGGGCTACAACAAAACTCTGAGACAGCCGTGGGTCCACCAGGAGAGGTTTGAGAACCACTGATCTAGATGATGTTGTACATGGCATGTGTCGGAGCTAGCAAGCACTACATCCTTCAACACCTCGCTAACCTGAATCCTAGTGTATTGAACGCCATTTGCATCTCAAAAATATACATTGAACACATTAAACAAGAACGAGATTACTGTAGGTACAGAACCTAATAGAACTATTATGAAAACAATGACCAGCAACTGCAGTTATTTTTGATTTTCATAATGATTTGGCTTCAGGTGACTATATTCACTTGTTCTAATAAAGCAGTTGAACGTCAAAATAGACAGAAGAAGAACAGAAACGCAAAGACATATAGACAGACTATGAACTATGTATACAATCTTACCTACTAACCCTATCCCTCTCAAGCTAACTAAATAACGTCAATAGCAGAGTGTGCATTAGTGAACAGCTCAAATCCAAACATGAAAAACGACGAAAACGGTTTTACAAATTAGTGACCATTGAGACTTATTCTCAGCTAAACTTCCTTGTCCATCTCCATGCTATTCCTGCTATATTGGGTGGCAGTATGGGTCGGTCGGTTAGAGACATTCAATCTACATGACCAGCTACGCTTATGCAGTCTGGCACAAAATGATTTACTGACATATATTTGATATATTGCCTACATGTGTTAATCTTGGCTGTATGAATGAGTGTGTCAGTATTGATTTAGATTGTTGCTATTCACTGCCTTATTCAGAATGAACAGGGCCCCTACCTCTGGCTACGAGGTAGATGTTGGAAGCCGGACTACGCATCACGTCATGTACCCAGAGACTGCCCAAGATGTGGACAACATCACTTCTTTGGTGCTTTTACCATTCAAGATTCTGGACCTTCAATGGCTACCGGGCGCCGTCACCACAGGGACCAACATAACATTGTGAGTAAACCCTTGATGAGTCACCAGTCTGTTATTTGTAAACACTGTCTCTGCTGCCCTCTATCAAAAAAGTGAGAATAGCATTCAGTACATTGTTTCCCAGATCTCTTGGTAACACTTTACAATACGGCTCCATTATAAAGGTTTTATAAATGGTTTATAATTAGGTTATAAATTATGTTGTAAACCATTTATAAATCATTAACAAGATGTTAAAACTCATTAAATTAAAAAGGCAACTGTCCCCTGATGCTTGCCAAATAATGAGCCAACATGTATCTGTACTGCTATGCTTCCGATAGGATAATTACCTTAGTTGGTCTTCTCCATCAGTCAGGATCATTGGTATCAGTTCACTGGGTTGATTCATTTAGATGTTTCCTGGCATCTCATTTTTTATGTCCATATATTTTTGAGTTTATTAATTTCACATTTGTAACTCTTATGGTGCCACAAAGCAAAGCCATGCTACAGTTGAACATTTGATACACATTGTTGATACAGTTAGTGATGTGTGGTCTAAATAATTACATTTGAGTTAGTTTTATGACTAGGGAAAATGTGCAACTTGAATATAGTTGTAACATTAGGTTGAGGGTATGTTTTTAATGCCCCAACGTTAGGAAACCATGAACTGTCCCCAAGAACGCATGTACATTTCAGATACATTTTTTTCAACAGCTCATATACAAATCTTAGACCAAAGATAAATGCCAACAAAGATTTGGTGAGTCACATTCCATCTTAGTTTTTAACAATGTTTGTTTTCCAGACTATTTCTGTGCTAACATTAATCTTAATCTAACCCTGAGTCTATGCTTAATCTAACCCTAATGCTAACCCCAATCAAAATGTTTTAATGAATTGTCTTTCTGAAAAATGTTCCACACAGACATCCTGCATTGAGGATATTCAACTCCAGTTCTGGAGGGCAGAAACATGTTGGTTTTTATGTCTAAATAATAACATATATTCAACCAAAAACTAAATTATTTTGGCCCTCCAGGACAAGAGTTGCATTGACCTGCCCAATTTAATTTCACCAAAATATATCAAACTCAGTTCTCAAAATGTGATTATTTTTCAATTATTCAGGCAGACGTAATTTATTTAAATATCATTCTTTAATCATGTATTTACACATGTTATATATATATATATATATATGTCATGCAGGTAAAGGTAGTGAATCCTGCGTTTATGAAGTATATTCATGAAGTCTGGCTGGACTATCAAGGCAGTTATCCTTCCACTGGATTCATGGCATTGATATTAGCCCTACACATTTGTGACCAGGTAAGAATATGGATATAGGTGTGTATGAGTTTTCAAGATACACAATGCAAACTGCACACAATGCATGCTACACACATCCACTGCATTCTAGAGCCGATACAACCTGCAAACACAATTCACTAGGTACTACATATTCCTAAAGGCCAGTGAACCTTCGTTGTGTAAGATGGGGCTCATAATAATGTCTGGACTGGAACACATGGAACAAAGTTTAAAACATTAAATATGAGATACCATTCCATTAAGTCTATTTCAACCATTAATAGGAGCCCATTGTCCTCAATTAAGTCTTCCAGCCTCCACTGCTAAACACAATTAACGCATTAATGCATACATAAAACTACAAACTGCATACTTTACAATAATGACACTGCATACTTTACACCAGTGGTTCCTAAACCTCTCTTCGGGGACCCTCAGGCAGGCCATGTTTTATTCTCACCCCGAAATGACACAACTGGTTCAATTAGTCAACTACACATTACACCGTTGACTAATTGAATCAGGTGTGCCATTTCAGGGTTAAAACAAAAACATGGTCTGGGGGTCCCAGAGGAGAGGTTTGGGAACCACTGCTTTACACTATAGACACTATATATTAGAAAAAAAACACTGGCTGTGTCCAAATATCCATCCTTGCATTCTTAATGGTAGATATTTTCTGTAACATAGAAATAGGATGTTTCCTACTATGTAGCATTTAAAGATACTAGTCCAGTGCCCGTGCAAAATCTGTCAACAAACGATTAACTGCATTAATAACCACGCCAAATGGTGCTGTCACTACTACAGCTCCAGTCACCCCAGTTATAACTACTTGGAGAAAGCCCGCAGCACTGGACGTGGTGGCGGCCTAGCTGTCATACACCGACAGAACCTGGAGCTTTCTCCCCTCCCCCTGCCTACACTGTCCTCATTTGAATGCTTAGCATTTAAATGTAAACCCCCCTTTCCCATGACAATGTTCCTCATTTACCGGCCCCCCAAACCCAACTCAGCTTTCATCTCGGAGATACATGACCTTCTCACAACACTCTGCACCACTTCTGCCAACATTATAATACTTGGAGATATTATTATTCATATAGACAACCCCTTCTGCCACTTTGCAGCTGAGTTTCTGCAACTACTGGACTGCCTCGACCTCCAACGACATGTTCATGTCCCCACACACACATTTATAAATGTGGCGTATGCACAAAAGAAGGTGTACGCCGCTCTCTACGCAATAATTGGGATTTATAAAAAGCAAACTTGACGGGAAAATGTGCGGTCCTTCACGGAAACTCTGACCCATGCGTACGCACAAAAATGGGTGAAATGAGAAATGGCGACCCCGCCGGCAGATGTGTGAAACATGTGAAGCTGTCTGAAACTGCAGACGAAATCGAAATACTGCCTCATTAATAATATGAACATTTCACAAAGCCATTCTTACAACAGCCTGTGGTGGAATACAAATTACATAAAACAAGATTGTAGCCAACTTAAATGCAAACGAAGACATATTTGCAAAAAGAACACTCAAACATGTTCTGTAATTATATTGCCATGCTATGTAATTCATCCTCATAAATAATACGGTAAACAAAATAATGTTTAAAACATATCCTTGTCGATGCGTCCGTCTGGCGGAGCAGACATACATTAGATTAGATAGATGTCTTCATTGACCAACTGGGGAAAGTTGTGTTCATAAATGTCATCAACTACGGAATCAAGGTGTTCATGTAGGCTATATGCCGATAGTCCGTTTCATTTCATCCATCAATTGTTCAATCGTGACAGATGTCTTAAACTGGAATTAATTCCATTTGCGCATAATCCCATTTACAATTACATGAATACCGACATCTGTACCTGATCAGATACAATCACCTGCATGGTCATAAAAAGCCATGATCCCAACCCAATGCATAATGACGCACAATGGCTGATCTTGCGCTGTTAGAAGATGTGGCAAATGGAAGGATTCGAAGGGAACGCATTGTCAGACAGCAAGAAGACTTGCTGGCAAACGAGGACGAGTGGCTTATGAGCCGGTTCCGATTTCCTCTGGGCATCCTGTTGGACCTCTGTGCTCTATTGGGCCTAGTGTAACAGAGGAGCACTCGGAGAAACCACGCCGTGCCAGTCCCACTTCAAGTCCTTACAACACTTGGATTTCTGGCGACTGGCACTTTCCAGAGGGAATTGGCTGACAGGTCTGGGATTTCACAGCCTTAGCCGGGTTATGCCAGACGTGTCAATAGGTGTAATTGGTGTGTCGCATGATTACATAAAGTTTCCTTACACTGCGGGTGAAGAGGCAAACAAAAAGTGCTATTTCCAGCTATGTCCGGTTTCCCATATGTAATCGGTGCTATTGACTGCACTCATGTTGCCATAATAAGGGCACCAAATGAGAATTAAAATGCTTTCATTAATCGAAAGCATTTTCATTCGATCAATGTCCAAATAATTTGTGATGCAGACATGTTTCAGCCCACCCGTGGCAGACACACTTTTTGCGATGAAGCGCCAGACGCTTTGACATTGACTGATATCTGACCACTTTTTATTTGGGTCAGGGTCCAACTTTCTTACAGCGTCTGCAACCTTTTGCCACTCCAACGCCTTTTCGGCATTGGTAATAGGCACACTTTGCCCTTCAAACAACATTTTCCTCCTCTTTTCCACCTCGCCAACAATATTTTCTACTTCACATTGAGTGAAGTTTCTTTTCTTGGTTTTCCTCTCTCTGTTTGCCATGATTTCTCAATCAATAAATATTAATTTCGGGGCATTTCACTGACTATTTATGGGCAAATATAGGCGTGACATGCAGCCGCAAAAGCTGCGCCACATTTAGAGTTGATTGTGATTTATAAAGGGAAAACGGCGTAGGACGTGTGTGCGCATGGTTTTATGAATCTGAATATTTCTTTGCGTACGCACGTCCTATATTTCGTCCGTACGCCACTTATGACGCAAATCCACCGCAAAGTTTTATGAATGAGGCCCCTGGTCATTTCAAACTCCACCCCCATTAGAAACCGTTTGGCGTATGATCTGGGTGTGTCTGATCACAAGGCCATCTCAATGGAGCTGCCACTCCTTTCCTCATACACCAAAGAGAAGCGTCAAATTTGCTATAGGGACCTGAAAAAAATCAACCCGGACACCTTGACCATAGACCTCCAACATCTCTCCTCTGTTGATTTCTTCTGTGTCACTGAGTCAGTTGACTTCTACAACCAATCTCTGTGCAATCTCGTAAATCTCCATGCCCCTGTAAAAACTAGAACTGTCAGCTTCTTACGCACTGCCCCCTGGTACACCTGCGAACTCCGGAGAATGAAAACAGCTGGGCGTGTCCTTGAGCGGCATCTCAAGACTTCAGGACTCACTGTTCATAGGCAGGCCTACAGAGAACAGCAGAAGTCCTTGAGAGATGCACGTTCACAGTTCTATTCAAGCATTATCAACAACAATACTGGCAACTCCAAGCAACTTTTCTCTACCATAAATGCCATCCTCAAACCGCAAACTCACTCTCTTTCAGAAGCCACATAAGAAATGTGCAACAATTTCATTACTTTTTTCAGAAAGAAAGTAGACACCATCCGCTCCCTGCTATCCAATTTCTCCACACTACCTGTCCCGACTGCCGACCCACAGCCTGGGATTTCCCAACCTCTCAGCTGTTTTTCTGTCATCTTGCAGCAAGAGGTTGAGGACATAATCAAAACAATGAAACCATCCACCTGTGCCCTGGACTACTTCCCCACAGCCCTGGTAAAAGCCAACCTCCATGCCATAAGTCCCCTCATCACAAAGGTCATTAACCACTCCCTCCAGGCTGGCCACGTTCCATCAACTCTGAAAACCGCTGTCATCAGGCAACTTCTCAAAAAACCCACCTTAGACCCAGAGGACTTTGCCAACTACAGGCCCATCTCAAACCTTCCATTCCTTTCCAAGGTGCTGGAAAAAGTAGTTGCCGCACAGCTTCAGGACCACCTAAAACAAAACAACCTGTTTGAGAAATTTCAGTCTGGTTTTCGGCTTAGCCACAGCACAGAAACAGCCCTGGTCAGGGTCACAAATGATCTGCTGATGACTGCAGATGCTGGCTCTTCATCCCTTCTCATCCTCCTAGACTTGACTGCAGCATTTGACACTGTACACCACAACATCCTCCTTCACCATCTACACTCCGCTATCGGTCTTTCTGACTCTGTCCATGAGTGGTTCTCATCTTACCTCACTGGGAGAACTGAGCATGTCGCCTTGGGAGAGGCTAAATCCCTGACACACAACGTCACCTGCGGTGTCCCTCAAGGCTCAGTGCTCGGCCCCACCCTGTTTATTCTATACATGCTCCCCCTTGGCCATGTCATCAGCCGGCATGGAATTTCATTCCATTGCTATGCTGATGACACCCAACTCTACCTCAGGACAAACCCAACC
>JACXGM010033881.1:0-12263 GCA_016801145.1 Umbra pygmaea
CTGTTGTAGTTTAACAATAAAACAAACAAAAATGTTATGTCAAATTAGAAATTACAATCTGTGGCGAAGGTATCACCCCCTCCCCCCTCTCCTCTCTCTTCCTCTATCTCCCCTTTCTCCCCGGACGGTATGGTGGGCCAAATCAAAGGTTACCACGGGCCAACTTTGGCCCGCGGGCCCTAGTTTGGGCATCTCTGCTCTATGGGCTTCTCCCTTGACTGTATGCCTACAGGTCCCCCCAATTGCCTGCAAGCTTCTCCTGGACTATATGGTAATTTCTCTACTGTGCGACATATAGTTGCGTGTTTATGGCACAATCATTAGCCTATTTTTACAAAAACGGCTGCTGAAGGGGCCATAACGTGAGATACAATGTAATGGAGCCTTTTATACATTGTTGTGTTTCTTTAGAAATAAACAATGGACAAATAGAGTCTTTAAATGCTTCCAATGTAAATTTACTCGCTGTCAAAGTGACGCCAAAATGAATGGAAATCTGTGGAATGCTAACGGAAAGTGGTGACTTGTTAGTCTCAGAATCTCCCCATATGAGCTATGCTTTCAGAATGCTTGCTTACCCCCTTGCTCCAGACCCCTAAACACTCATGTTTCCAACATGACAGACACTAAAATCAACTTCTCAATGCATAATAGTACCATTTGCTTTATCAATCTGCCTTTGTGTCTGTCTCCAGTCCTTTCACAACATGGATTACACACAGTGTTGGGTAATGTAGCTTGTACAGTTACATTCCAGCTACTTGCTGAGTTCACAAGTTTTGGGAAGTCCCTAATTAAGACAAAATGATCAGGTAAATTGAGTTCATATCCTACTGGTGTCCATGAATGATATTTGCTGTACTCTTTCCATTTGTTTTATAAGTTACTTTTAAGATATGAACTCCATTTACCTGATCATTTTGTCTTAATTAGCCACTTCCCAAAACTTGTGAACTCAGCAAGTAGCTGGAATGTAACTGTACAAGCCACTTTACCCAACACTGATTACACATATGACACAAGAGTTAGCAAGGGATTTTTTTACTACAGTGGCTAGTGAGAGTGATGAAATACCTGAAGAGCTGGATGATTTCAATGTTGATAAAGTGTTATTGAATGGTAATATAGCTCCAACCATACATTTGAGACAGATTCACATGTGTATGGAAAACAGTATCTCGAAAAACTGGATATACGAGTCGGGCCCAGAAGGTCTAGCACTTGCAGTGGTAAGAAGCTGGTTAGCATGACCTAGTGTCTATTGTTTGTGTAAATACTTGGATGAATGAAAAACTGTAAAATTATACTTGAAAGAATATTGCTCAGTCTGTATGAATTGGAGATACCTACTGTAGTTGGTATAACCCCTGTAACGGGGAGAGACATGGAGCAGACAAAGATGACGTGTTCAAAGCCCTGGAGTGAACTTTATTGACAAAATGAGAACTGTGAGCGGAGGAGATAAGGGAGAAATCTGACTCAAACAAACCGCTGTGATATGGAGGTGGTATCTTCTCTGGAGCGGCGTCCGGGTGGCGGTTTGGGAAGTATGGGTTCAGGTGGTCGTCTCTTTGGTGGCATGTCCACTTCTTCCAGTTTTCTCTTGTTATCTTAGTCCATTCTCTCCACTGGTTATTTCCACTCCTGGTCCCTTCCTGCTCTCCTTGAGCCTTTTTATGTATCCCATGATGAGGATCAGATGGAAGATAGGGGCGTGGCAGGACCTGCTGGCTGGCCCTGGACGCTGCTATAGTGACAAGGGGTGTTTTCATGTCGCACTCTCGATTGACTTCAAAGGATTTTATCACCTATTGTATCGGTCAAGGACACGTGAATGGCTAATCAGGCAATGGGCTTCTTGCCATATTTGTTCAAATGTTTGATGTGGTAATGAGTTAGCTGGCTAGCTAGTAAATATCTTGCATATTGTATGATAATTGCGATGTCATTTCCAAAAATATTTAATGACAGATTATTGTTCAGTCTGTACCTATTGAAAGAAGATAGAGCATATAGCTCCCAGATAATTTTGTGAACCCTTGTAAATGTTAATATTTACGAGGAATAGCTAACTATGTCACTTATATAGTTTATTCCGATCTTTATTCAAGAACCCATTCTTTCATTTGAGAGCATTTCTAATTAATATTATATTCAGATTTTGTAATAATTTCCCTCAAAATCTTGCTCTCACACTCAAATAGCCACTGCTCGCGCTTGGATTTGCTGTGCTTCTGCTCAAACTTTTTGCTGGATAACTTTTATGGATTTCTCCTGCACTCTGATTTTTTGTGTTTTACAACCCTGTTAAATTTCACCAACCAATAGAATTCCAGGTGTAAGGGTTGACCAATGAAATGATCCCTGCTGCGTCAAGGGTGCGTTCATTTTTTTCTAAATAAAAAATCGGAGAAGAGAAGATTTGCAAGAGCACAGAAGTAGCCTGAGTGCATGGATAGGTTTTGAAGCTGAGAGCAGGAAATCTGTCCAAGGATACAACATATCTGAGTCCAAGCATAAAGTTTGAGCAGAAGTACAGCAAATCCAAGCGCAAGCAGTGGCTGTGTGAGCAAAGTTTTGAGGGAAATTATTATGAAATCTGAATGTAATATTAATTAGAAATGCTCTTAAATTGAAAGAACATGCTCTTGAATAAAGATAGTAATTAAACTCCATAGTCACAGGCTTAGACTACATTCTACGTCAGTTGAAGAGACTCATTAGGGGGCTTTGATTTCTGGACCTTGTGGTATTTCAAGTGTCAGAAGCAGCTAAAATGTACTCTTGGTTGTTCTCAGATGCATTGGAGGGCATAGCATTCTATATGAAATGTATAATCTATGATAATGTTTGTAAATACTATATTAAGAAACTGATTTACTTTGGAAATGGCCTTTAACATTTTGAATGAAATTTTAATTTTTGATGGCTCACATAATAATAATAGTATATTTTTATTTGTAAAGCACTTTTTGTTGTTAAAAACAATCCGAAAGTGCTACAGAGAAAGAACAAAATAAAAACAAGTATAAAATAAGGAAAGAGTACATATTTTTTACAAGAATGCTTGCTGAATAAAAAAAGCCCTTTTTGTTGTTAAAAACAAACCGAAAGTGCTACAGAGAAAAAACAAAATAAAAACAAGTATAAAATAAGGAAAGAGTACATATTTTTTACAAGAATGCTTGCTGAATAAAAAGGTTTTTAGGGCTTTCTTAAAAAGTCAGTGACTTGTGGAGCCCGTAGATGGTCTGGAATATAAACATTGGAAAACTGTTTTTTATGTCTCCAAAATAAAGGTCTGCTTAGAGTGTGTTTAGCTTCACTGCTCCATCATCCAAGTAGCATGTGTAAGGAGAAGGAACAAGATGCAGGAGAACCAAATTAGTTTAATGTGTACACTACCATAGTAACGGCCAAACAAGCAGTATAACAATAAACAAAACAAACACAAGCCTTGCCTGGAGGGATATAGCAGTTCTCAAATGGGTCGTGAAAATATGACCTCTATAGAGCATACACAGAAACAATAACAAATGACAACAAGATGGCAAGGAAATAGATAGTAGACTGGTGACATTGACTGCTGGAGCTACGATGAACCAGAAGGGGGAGCAGCAACAGATGTGACAGTACTCTCCATCTGACGCACCGCCCCCAGTGGCAGAAAGGCCCCAGCCTCCAGGATGACCACTCGCGAAGAAGGGCGGAATCCAGGATGTCTAATACCGGTACCTAGCATTGCTTCTCTGGGCCGGACCCCTACCACTCCTCAAGGTACTGGAATCCCCCGCTCGCACCACAAATCAAGGACGGACCGTATTGACTCTGCCAGGCCACCCTTGACATCCAACATTCATATAGAGCGGGACTGCCACCACCGGGCTGAGGAGAGAGATATGGAACGAGGAGTTAATATGATAGTTGACTGGGAGCTCTAATCTGTATGTTACAATTTTCACTCGCCTCAGGAATTTAAATAGCCCCACAAACCCTGAACCCATCGAGAGGGCATGCAGAGGGAAAGGTTCTGGGTCGAGAGCCATTCCAAGAGCCAGACCCGTTTACCCGGTATGAAGACCGGTGCCTCCCTGCGGCGGTGGTCGGCTTGGAACTTCTGAAGGCATACGGCGCAATGAAGGCATATGGTCTGGGTCTGGCTCCGATGCCAGGGTGCCTTAAAGCCCAAAACACACTGAAAATGGTTGAGGTTAGTGGAGGAGTGGCAGAGGTAGTTTTTGGTGTACTCCATCCAGGGGCGGAAACCCAACCATTTTCTCAGCCTATCCACACAGTACAATCGCAGGAAACTACCCAACTGCCCCTTGAAGTCGTGATGGAACCTGGCGGCCAGATCCCCAAATGTTCCATAAATGCCTTCCACACCCTGGGAGCAACTTAAAGTAAGTTCAGGGACATCCCACTGGAGCAACTTATGGTTAAGTGCTTTGCCCAAGGACACAACGACATTTGCCACAGTCGTGGCACACTTCCGACTACAAGTCCCTAACCACTGAGCCATCTGATGGGAGGTGTCTAAACACCTTACTCTGGGCACATACCATTCAGGAGACAAACACCCTCACGTCCTTAGCTAAGGTGAGCTACCAGTACCTGTCTACCAGACAGTTGACAGTGTGCCTAATACCCGGGAGTAAAGTGTGCTGTGAGCCCAGTAGATGAGCCAGTCCCAGACAGTGAAAGGAATATACTGGAGACCAACAGGGCATTGCGCAAGCAGCCCTAAATCACATTAAATACGTTCTGAGGGAACTATTTTGTAAAACCGAAATATGTCAAATATGAACGTATGAGAGGGTCAATTACGTTTGCAGGGAACTAAATTGAACACTCGAATAACGTTCAATATGAACATTAGTAGATCATGACGTAGCATGTAAATAGCATAGTTTTTGCTAGGGCTGAGGTCGGGGATGGTGGATGGGTGTATATAATCCGCGACTTGCATGCCAGTGTTCGCGAGTTCAAATCCAGACCGGCACTTTGTGTGTTTATTTCTACAATTGCGTGCATCATGCAGACACGCGATTGTCGGTTTTTGTAATGTTAACCCTAACCTTAATTCTAACCTTAACCTCAGTAACGTCATATCTAACCTTAACCGTTAGTAACGTCATGCCTAACCTTAACCGTTAGTATCCTCCTACCTAACCTTAACTGTGAATGTTGCAATATAATTTTGAACGCTATGGAATGTATGGAATGTTCTCGCATAAATCCGCTAAACCAAATGTATCGGAGCAATGTAATTCAAGTACAAATATAGCCTAATAACAAAACGTGCAGTTCAAACGTAAAAACACCCTAAATAGGTTGGCATAGAACGTAATTTAGGTTTTCAAAATAGTTTCCTGAGAACGTAATTTGGGAGAAATTCTGAGATTTACGGTATTTAGGTTTTCAAAATAGTTTCCTGAGAACGTAATTTGGGAGAAATTCTGAGATTTACGGTTGTGCGCAAGGCATGGCTCAGAGTACAACGCATGCTGGGTCTCATTATCAAGTTCCCACACCACAGGTGCCACTAAGAGCAAGGCAAGTTGTGGCTATCATCTGCTGGCCCCTCCTCCAAGTCATGGAGGCATGACTGGGCATCTGCTTTCACATTCTTACTACCTGGAATATAAGATAGGGTAACGGCAAAACAGGAACAGGGCTGATCTGGCCTGGCAAGGATCCTTGCCACCCATATGTACTCTAGGTTGTGGTTGTTAGTCCAGAGAAAGGAAAGAGTATGCTTAGCCTACTCAAGCCAGTTTCTCCAAGCCATCAGGGCATTAATAACAATGGCAATCATCTCATGATCACCCATGAGTCCCTCAATGTTGATATTGCCCCCACCCCATCCTCTAAAACTTCCACCTCCACCACAAAGGGCAATGATGGGTCAGGTTGAGCCAGCATTGGAGCAGAGGGGAAATAAACCCTCCGGGAGCTGAAAGCCTTCTCACCACCTATCTGAGCTTCAACAGCCCACCCTTCAGCAAGCCTTGCTAAAGCCCCGGTTGAACCTCCAGAAAAAGTATACAAAACCAAGGAATCGCTGAACTGCCCTAACCATGGTTGGGGTCAGCCAATTACGCATTAAATCGATGCAGATCTCCACCAAAAAGCACTTCTCAGTTTTAACATAAGTCATGTTCTAATAGCCTCTCATAAACCCTGCGGACCATGGCAACATGCTGGTCATGTGTGGCTGAATACCAGAAACTATAATCAGTGTAAAGGACCACACTGTGACCCAACACGTCACTAAAGATCTTGTTCACTCCAAGAGAGACACAGGTGGCGTGAGACACATAATCGTGACAGATAATAGCCCCTCTTGCTATAGAAGGTGCAGCGCTCCTGACGTCTCCTAGGCTGTCTCTCTGCCCCCTGCAGACCTGCAGCCCCTAGCTCCATGGGTTGGAATGAGAAGGCTTGGTCCGGTGCGGCTCCAAACTAACAACAGGTTGTACAGGCAAATGTGCATGTTCGCCAGCTGGTCAAAACTCAGGGTTCTGTCATGACAGGCCAATTCCAAGTGGACATCCCCTCATAAGCCTCAAGGAAAATGGTCTATCAGGGTCCACTTGTTCCACCCAGAACTGGCTATGAGGGTGCGGACCTCCAGAGCGTACCATTGGGCCAATATTGTGCCCAGATGCAGATGGTAAAGGCATTCATTGGCCTCTCTGCCTTTTGGACGAAGATTGAACACTGTACTGAAGAGACAGGTGAACTGCTTGTAGTCATCGCTCACCAGTTGCCCTCTCTCCACAAGGCCTGCCCGACAGGCAGGATAACAAGGCAGATACCGTTTGTGTCCCATTGCAGATGTTGAAGTTGTGGCAAAGTAAAGGCGTAGTTGTAACAGAAACCCCTAGCAACGGGATGCTGCCCCCTGTTGTATTCTCTGGGCAGGGACAAGGGAACATTCCTTGGGCTGCCTGACGATGGACGGTCGGCAATTGGAGCTGGGGTGCCTGTCGAGGTGACCCACTTGTAGCACCCTGTCCATGGCTGAGCCGAAATTGGCAGCATCTCACTGTATTCCTTTACCCTGTCCACGATGCAGGCTCGACCTGCTGGCTCCCTATATTCAGTGTGATATTCCGTAGCATGTGTAAAGAGGAGAAGGAGCCAGATACAGGAGATCAATCCATCAAATTGATTTTATAAAGCCATTTTTACATCAGCAGTTGTCCAAGTGCTTTTTCCAGACACCCAACCTAAAACCCCAAAAGAACAATCAATTATTCGGAATTGAAGCACAGTGGCTCGGGAAAAACTTGCCAATAATTTGCTTCCCAGGAAGAAACCTAAAGAGAATCCAGTGAGGTGGCCATTCCTCTTCTGGTTGTGCCAGGTGTAAAGTTTAAGAGTGCATGTCCAATTAAGGACAAGTTGTTTATCAGTACACATTAAGGTCATGTGAGTAGTCCTGGGGCATGATCAGAGAGTTCAGATCTTCATGTGGGCTGTGTCCAGTCTTTAGACAGATCCAGATCATCTGCACAGCCAGGTAGGTATACAAGAAAACAGACAGCCAGGTGGGCTGTGGACAGTGACAGTGGCTTTGAACAAGGTGGTCTTTTGATCCGAACCGTGGTCCGAGGCACCTTTCTCACCTGCAATTTTGGTTCGGACCAAACGGAAAAGTCCGAAAGTTCGGACCAAACGAGGTAGGTGTGATGCCCTAAGTGTCTTAACAGTTGCACCACTCAGGCATCTGATGGCTTCCCAGGTGGGACAGAGGTATCAGGGCCTCTTTAATAGCTCCAAGCTGACCACCGGGTTTGAGGTTTGAATGAAATTTAAATCAGTTCCAATGTTCAAGCTCGCTAGCCTACTGTCGACCTCCCCTATTCTTAATAAAATGTCCCCACAACTATAGTATTGTTATGTCTTTTGCTTAATGGTGCTCACAGTTGTGTTTAGAAAGTAAACTAAGAATTTATTATACACTGCTATTTTCTTCTTTTATTCAGAATAACTGTGTGTGTGTTGCAGCAAAACTTTGAAACTCCCCTGTTTTTGGTCATGAAGGACAAACCCTCTATGACTTTCTCTAGAGGCTTTCTTTAGAAGACATAGTAAGATTAGCGGTCTTCTCTTCTTTTGGACCCCTCCCATGGATGGTTGGTCTTAGGAGACAAGCAGGCTTTGGTGAGCCGCAAATCAGCACTTGGGCTTTACTTAAAAACAGGAAGAAAACACACGGAGAGGAAGAGGATTCATGCACTGGTGTGTGGGATTTTCTGTGAACAGTTTTTTCCACCTCTTCCATGAGTGGTGACATGTCAAGAATGAGCAACAGGGGAGATTAGGTCTGAATTCCCATGAATCAGCTTAAGGAGCCACAGGAAGGAGACCTGCGAACGGAACGTATCCTGTCTCCAGTGGGGCTACACAGAGACGACACTACGCTAGCCCGTCAACTTCTGCCTTTACCAGACAGAGGCTTGCAATGTGTTTGTCCTGATACCCTACATATGGACACAAAAAGAATGTATAAATATGTACAGTTGTAGACTAAATATTTAGAATTTCATGGGGCAACAAAATGTTAGGCTTCAGAGCTTGCCATGAGTATACCTCAGCAACACTGATGGTCTAACCACAATGATTTAGATAAGCAATTTCATAAAGCTCTTTTTATTGATTTGGTATTTGGTTCTTACAGCCATCTTAGTCTAATTAATAGAATCAAGAAAATAGCACTTTACAATGTATGAAATCAGAGGGCCTGTAGTCTAAACATGTATGGGAATTCTTCAAGACTTGATTCTTAGGCCAAGCTTATTGTTTGTTTATATTAATATTGTTGCACTTGTTTCTGATAGTGGCACTTTAATGAAAACTGTGAGCACCCAGCAACCTAGAATTAATAACGTGTAGTTTGCCTGATTTGTCATCTACTGTATCTATGATTTAACAAAAACTTAACAAAAACCTAAAACAATAACAATGCTATTCTGAAGATACCTGTACCTTGTTGCCTGCAAAACATGCACAACTAAACACAACGCCATGCACACTGGTACTAAATTAATAAAAATGTGTAATTTTAGTGCGGCAACCCCTTAATTACTTTTTATAAAAATAAACTATTGGAACCAATCATGTAGTCTTATTTTCTTAGACTAATTTGTTTGCTGTGGTTTATTTGTGAGTTTTCCTGTCCTCTTGCAAATTGTAAAGTATGTGTTTATTAAATAATAAGTTAATCACACTTTAATAACAGTAAAACTAAGAAAGATAAGGAAGAAGTGCAACTAGACTATTGAAACAACTCTTCCCATTCAAGCCACATCTCTTTACCTGTAACAATGACAAGACGTTTTGAGGCTTGTAAGAACATATGGTGGACCTGGATTGGGGAAGTTTAATACATTTTGCATTGAAACATTTTTTATTTTGTTAATTATTTATTTTTGAAAATATACTTGGAATGATTCACGTCCACAAATAAAGGAAATAAATGTGCTTTATTTTTCAAAAGTTGAACATAAGGTTGCAAAACCATTATTGCATCTATTAAATGATAACTGTCATATACTTACTCTATTTTCCCACAGTGATACCATCATAGATTGCTTTGTATCTTACACTAGAAAATATTTTTTTCAGTTTTAAATAATACTTTTAAATTACAATAAGTAAAATTCCCATTCTAAAATGTCTCAGTAATAACACTCACCAGAAGGTGCAATATCTTAAAACGTTTCAAAACACATTATATTAAGGAACTGTTAAAAAATGCGTAGTGGTGGTGTGCTTTAGGTGAATTTAACATCATTTTGTTCTCCGAGAGATCAGTTGGCTGATTTGAATTGCAATAGATCCAACATTCTTTGCCTTTGTTGGTTGAGATCGAGTGAAGGAGATGTCACACTAATTCAAGAGAGGCACATCTCCCCCTTCTAGCCTGACAAGAAAAGCTGGGTCTGACTTCACCAGGAAAGATGAACATATGAAGGAAAATGTGAATAGGCCCATATTTGTTTTTACATTCATATAAAAAAAATCCCTGTTACCGCAGATAGTATGGACTCTTAAAAAAGAATAAAACAAACATTCTACATAATGTCTTAATCAGAATTATTTAATTTCCCTTCAATTAGAGCCAAATTAGGACCTAGACTGCCAGGTGAGGGGAGATCCTAACCAATTAGTGATCTACTACATCAGCCTTGTACAAGGTAAAAGCGAAAACCTGCATACACTAGGCCCTCCATGGAAGGGTTTGGACACCCCTGGTGTAAACCAACCAATGTATAAAGTCTACCTTTGTTTATACATCATGAAAACTTCTGCCAGAATCCAACACACCTAAAATAGTACTACTGATATTCACATCGCTCCACAGTCCCACACGTAAGACAGACGCATCATCGGCAGGGGTGCAAGAGAAAGATAATCCCATTTTTTGAAGACATGCTCTGCAAATCCACGACACATTGGATAGTGCAGGTTTGAGGTGAACAATGTTGCTTTCACTAATAGATTATTAAGGATAAGATACTCTGCATAGTTTGTTTTCTACTCATTTGACCCTCTCTATGCCAGTGGAACGTTGATCTCCAGCTTACAATATGTAATCCTTTAACACCTCTTTGACAGATTTTCTATTGTGCTCCAATTCGTTCTAAGACTCCGACTTGGGTCAGTTACTGTGTTTACTCATTAACAGATTGTAAAGAATTGGTTCAAATGTATATGTATTTGGGTTGACTGACTGTTGTATGTCTTTTATAAAGCTGCTTCACAGACCAAAATACACAGCTTGGATAGCCCTGTGAATGGAGCCCTGTATGCTAATACACTGTATAAACAGTTGTGGTGAGCTGCAGATATACATTTAGAGGCTGTCAGGGGCAGACTGGAACAAGAAATCATCTCTGGTATTACTAACATTCCAGCCCATTTCACCCTATTATTAGCTAGATACTGTAATTATAATTTTGTCTAACAAAAAAAAACAGGGTAGACTAAAAATGGTTCTGCCCATCTGGCATTTGCCTGAAATGCCAGATGGCCAATCCACCCATGGAGACCATTAGTAAGCAGATTACTCCTACAAATCTGTGTCAGGATATAGTTCTCATGTCTGGTGATGCTGATACAGAGTTGTGAAGTGCTAATGGATTGCTATTTTATAAAGCACACAGGAGGAGTACAGTAAAGGTCAGTAAAGTGTATCAAAAACATGTTTACAGTAACTGAGGCGTGGGAACCAATACGACTAAGCAGTGTAAGCTAAGTACCTCAACTACAATGTGTAGGACAATGGAGCTTAAATAATGTACCATTAAAATATTGTTGCTGGCCCCTAGAGCACAGGTCAAGAAATGCAGAAAATAGGTGTTAGTTACATTGTGTAGAACTATTTTCTCTTTCAATATCATGTATTTCATGATTTAAAGAAAATGGGAAAAAAGCTATTAGGATCGGAAGATGATTTTCTACACCATGCATTTGCCTTTAGAACAGGAAATAACGACATGGTGGTATTTTTTTAATATCAAATATGATTGTTTTTTACAGCGTTTGTAAACTGGCCACTTGAAAGAGAATGTAGTTCCGTTGTTACAGCTTGAGTCGTACAAACAGCACCGTCAATCTAAGAACCGACTCTTATTTGCAGCAACAACCTGTAGAGAATGGTTTAGGATTAGGGGAAGCAATTAGGGTTAACTCTCTTGCTCACTGACAACAGGGCTTTCACCTTAGCAGTTGGGGGATTTGAACCGCGGGCCTTTCGGACATCAGTCAGATGCCCTAACCACATGCCCTCATAAAAAGAAGATCACATTAATTCAAGAAATTTCTTTTACACTAATTGTATACACTACGCTTGCAGCTGCACCAACATGTGAAGAGGTACTGAAAAAAGGGAAATTGTAAATCCAACTTTAACTGTCTGTTTCCTGTGTATGGCAGTGTAATCCTGGGTAAGGGTGAATCAATGTTGCCAAAATGCAGCATGGGGACTGGTGATGCTATTAGGGAGAGATCCAGATGTTGTCCTGCTTTGAAAGGTGATTACATTCCCTATTGTTACGTCCCCCAGTTGGGTAAAATCATAAAAGGGTTTACCTTGTGTTATTTGGATGTTTTTATGTTTTGCTGTGTTTGTATGTGTTTGTTCTGCTCTGTCCGTATGTTTCCCCACAGGTGGTGCAGATTCCCTCATCAAGCCCTAATTCATCACTTATCAATGACTCCTCCCCTCCGTTATCCCATACACCTGGTTT
>JACXGM010033882.1:0-12143 GCA_016801145.1 Umbra pygmaea
TTCAGAGTTGAGCTTCAGAAATACTCGTGAAAATGTAGCTTGCGTGGACGCTACCGCACTACTTGATAAATATAATAGCTTCACTACTGTAAAGCTATTTGATTCAGAAAACAGCAACGCTACGACCACGCTACTGAGAAATGTAATTAAACTAGTAACGGCGCTACTTGTAGCGACGCTACTGCCCATCACTGTTTAATGGGCATGACGCATCTACTTCCACCCATAGATGGTGCATGCTACAATGTAACCTGTTATAGCACCTACTTATTTTACCATATTTTAATGCAAAATCTGCAATGTAAATGTCTCTTTAATGATACACATCATTCTCATTTACAAAGTCATGATCTACTTATTATAAGACATTTTCTACCTGACTATGTAGAAGCTTTCTACTCAAAACTACTCTTTTTGCTGTTGGCTGGCATGTCATGATGAGAAAAATTCAATTCCTCAACCAAACTATTATGTTAAAATCACTTTATTTCAACCATGAATTTAGAAACATGTACTTAAAAGCACAAAAATAAATTACATAATCTGAGGGGCAATTGAAAATAATTCTCTCAGAAACAAAACTCTTTCCTGGGGAATCAAACCCCAGACTCCCGGTCCATAGCACACTGCTCTAACTACTCACCTACCAGGTTTTGTGGATAGTAGGGGACTGTTGTTATTTTATTTAAGGGGCTACCGGAGGAGTTTTGGGATCTTTAGTCAAAATAGACCTGACCCTCCCTTCGCCAGCAATACATTTTTCTATGACCCTCCAAAATGATTGGGAAAAGAGGCATGAGCCTCCCCAACAATTTGTTGATGCCTTCTGTACTGGTTTGCGCTTCGCAAAGATGTACAGATAGCCAAGGTTTTTTACAATCATTACTTAATCTTTGCTTTCTCATCTTACACATCGCACTCCACCAAGATGGTAGCCATTTCAGTAGATTTACTCACTAACATTGTTGTGGAAACACAATAAGCATACCTGTCAACCTTGAGAAATGTTTTTGAGTACCACTTCAGCGCGGACAGTGTTTCACAGCGGGGCACAGCATTTGGGAAGTGGGCATTCCACCATCTCAATTAGCCCACAAAAAACAACATGTGCACACTTGTAAAATTACTTGTATATTAAATGATACAGTGACTACTCTATTTGGGCCTTTTCCCATTGCTTGTAAGTCAACAACCAAAAAATTGCAATCTCTTGTCTGAGAGTCTTATGAAATCCTAAAACTGACTATACTCAGTGGCAATTTTAACCATAAAATTAGAATGAAAACATTCCAATAGGGTCTTTTATTAATAATATTACTAGAGGGTAGGGCACTCCAATTATAACATTTCCAATTATTGGGATAGATGCTGTGGCAGTCCCCAGTTCATGTAGTTTTTTCCCCCGTGACGTTTGCAATCTAAGGAGAAGGGCTGGGTGTGCATTATAGTCAATCCTGCAATTATGTTTTTATTAAATAGTAAGTCTGCCTCTTTATCCAACATCACCAGCACCTCCTATCAGCTAAGGCTTGCTATCAGCTAATGTGAAACATTGCTGTACATAACGTGCTGTCACATGAATCACACAAGTGTGCAAGCACTATATAGGACTATGCATTTAACAACTATGGCTATCTGTGTCTTTTTAATGAGCAAGGTCTCTCTACAGCTAGTTAACTAAAAACTGTGAAGTTAGTTAGCTTCACAAGCGCTATGTAGCTAACCTACCTGCATTATTAACATTAGTTACTGTAGCTAACTAGCTACCTTGTTAAGATGTCAGTAGAAAAGCTAGCAAACTATGACAGTTTTGGTTAGCTATGTGCTTGAGTAGCCCCTTTTCAAACATGTATTGGTAAACAGTTTGGTCAATTTCCCTACCAGTTTCCTAACGCATCAGTGGTGGGTCATTGTCAACGGACGAGTTGGAGCTGCCATGAGTGAATCCAGAAGCTGTATCATGATTACTAGATAGAGACCCATCACCAATGGGAGAAGCAGGTGCATTAGTTTTTTTTCCTTCACCCGAATCCAGTAAATGGCTCAGCAATAGTAATAATAGCATTAACAGTGAATTAAAAAAACACTGACAAATACAATTTTTGCATATTTATGAGTAGTATTTCATACCAGCATTACTTCAAATACTAAGTTACTCCACGAGTAAACTAGTATTCACATGAAATAAAACAATTAAACATTGAAACCATTCAACAAAGCACACTGGGTAATAACCAGGGCCAGGAAAAGACATTTTGAGGGGCAGGGGCTCAAGTAAAAAAAAGGGCACCCTACACGTGCACGCATCCATGCATGCATAGACACACACACACCCTTTCCAAGTGTCCATTATTTCCATTTCCCAATGTTGCCACAAAACCATTTGTAATCTAATACATTCTGAACTTGGGCCTAGTTCAGTCTCCTTTAACACACAATTTATTTAAAAAAGCACCAATTTAACAAGTTTTCATTAAAGTAATATAATTTAGTCAGGCTGTGTTTAGTTGATCAGACCAAATACTTATGAGTAGGCTAGAATAAATAAACTGCCCAAAGGTGACACGAGGTCAGATTGCTCAGTGGTTTGGTAGTCAGCCCAAAACTATACTGAACAAAACTAGGAAAGCAATTTCAAAGTAGTTACTGAGTTACAGTTCATATAAAGACATCAGTCAATTGACTGAGGCAAACTCAAAGCATATTGCAAAAATGTCACTGATGTTACAGACCAGTTTGTAAAAATCAGTCAAATTGATATATTGAATAACAATAGAAATTCAGTATACAAACTGGTCTGTATATGTCAGTATATGTCCACTGTTTAATGGTGCATATGTGTATTCCCTTAAATCCATTGATGCTTAATTTATTTATTCAATTGATGTCCTTACTTGAACACTTATGTAGGAAGTCATTGTAATTGTTGCATTTTGTGTCTATATGTAGGTTAGTATAAAGAGTAAAAAGGTCACATAGCCTACATCATGCATCACTGAAATGGCAGAATATTATATTATAAAGGTTAATAAAGCAATGTTTAAAATAACTACATAAAGTGGATAATGTGCCACAGGAGGGGTTTCATAATTTTCCTAAGTATTGACCAGTCTTTTCCTACTCATTTATCTCTATCCTAATTATATGTTGACTGGTACAGTGCTTTTACTCTGTCCTTCTGCACTACTGTACCTGCCTATGACTGGCTGGCAGCACCTTCTACAGAGGGTAGACAAAGGCAGTGTTGATTAATGCACACATTATATTGACAACTAACGATAATTTATTGCACATGGAATAATCTGATTATGGAAAAACCAGTGATTGACTGTTGGAAAGCTATCCTATCTGTGTAACTTGCTCTTTAATATTTAGTCACACTCACCACAAAACATACGGTTTGAATTGAATACACCAATGTTAAAGGGAACTTCAGCTTTAAAATGATGTGTAACTTGTGTATCAACTCTTAATATTGAGCTCAGTAGAGCCAGTTAATGAAGATAGCTACCCAGATCAGCTGAGAGAAGCCTGCAGTTCTTTGTTCATTTTCAGCGAGATGTGCAGACAGCATGCTTCTGCGTGTTGCAAATTAAGTTTTCCTGACCAGTGAATAATATATTGTATTGAACACAAAATTGTAGATTGCTTGCTACTCATTTAAAAGTTGAACAATATAAACAGGCCAGCTAGCCGGAAACTTTTATCTAAAATCAAAAGCATTGATGAGTAGTAGTACTTACTGATTAGTCAACTCACAGTATCAGTGTGAGAATCGTTGTTGGAACAAACCATGTCTTAGAGGGGGTGGAGGAGGGCCTATAAATATACAACAATTACATTTTAGAGAATGTGACTGGTATACAATCTTATAATATTAAAGTATTTAAAATAATTTAAAAATATCACACCATGGCACTTTTGAATCTGAGGGGAAAAGGGTCTATCTGTGCACGTGCCTGGTAATAACAGATTCAACACATGAACTGGTTGCTATGGACTCATCACTAGGCTTCCTCAGTCATTGTATAGGTAAAGCTACCGAAGCGGAACATTATCCAAAACTGAATTTCTTCTCAGACGATCGTAAATTTGGGTGGGGGATGGTGCGATTTTTGTTGGGTCAAACCCATCTGGTAGCGATGGGGGGTCTAGACTGAGACCTACACGGAAAATATGCACCGAACAAGCCACTTTGAAATGTTGCTGTTTTCATGAATACAAAAGATGGGTGACGCTCCCACCAGACTAAAAAATGTTAAGTGACCCTACCCTCAACAATAAATAAAAAGACATGGTTGCTAGGTAACCATACTGTATACAAAATCGGTACTAACTAACAAATTAATTCAAATTAAGTCACTGAAGACAGAAAGCACAATTGTAATATCCATTTTCTGTTAGAAATTCAATTGTTATAAACTTTAGAGACATAACTTTCTTAATATGCCAGTTTCTGCTTTCAAGGAAGATGAATGTTGGCCGTGAATAGTTAGCTGTGTGGCCTTGTCTAATTCGTACCAGGGGTGCAACAATAATTGAATTACCGATCAACAGATTACCGATTTCAAGATATTGATGCACTTTGTGCAGTCAAGATAATAATAATAAAATTACAGATTTCAACATAT
The DNA here is from genome assembly GCA_016801145.1 of Umbra pygmaea. Classification (NCBI taxonomy): domain Eukaryota; kingdom Metazoa; phylum Chordata; class Actinopteri; order Esociformes; family Umbridae; genus Umbra; species Umbra pygmaea. Next base: position 4,632 of record JACXGM010033882.1, read on the forward strand.
AGATGCACTTTGTGCAATCAGAATAATTATATTAACAAAATCAGAAGGCATTTAAATGGGACAATGATTTCATACACCATGCATTGCATATGTTGCCATTTGAATTGGAATTGTAAAGAGTGATGTTGTGCTTCCTTAGTGTTTGTCTACGGGGCACGCGGTGGTCTGAACGTAATCAGATTTAGACATTTTTGGCAGTGCTTTTCTCTGTAACATCATAGTGCATAGTGTAGGGAAACATTATCCCATATACAGTATACACCTATCAGCCATATCATTATGACCACTGACAAATGAAGTGAATAAAACTGATAATAATCATGGCACCTGCCAGTGGGTGGGATATATTAGGCAGCAAGCTAAAAGATTTTCCTCAAAGTTGATATGATAGAAGCAAGAAAAATGGACAAGCTTAAAGATTTTAGCAACTTTTCCAGTTGGGCCAAACTGGGCCAAATTGTGATGACTGAGTCAGAGCATCTCCAAAACTACTTGTGAGGTGTTCCCCGTCTGCAGTGGTCAGTACCTTTTAATACTGGTCAAAGAAAGGGAAAGCAGTGAACCGGCAACAGGGTCAAGGTCGGCCAAGGCTCATTGATGCACATGGGGAGTTAAGGCTCAAATTGCTGAAAAAGTTAATGCTGGTTCTGAAAGAAACGTGTCAGAACACACAGTGCATGGCAGTTTGTTGTGTATGGGTCTGCTTAGAAGCAGACCAGTCAGGGTGACCATGCTGACCCCTGTCCAATGCTAAAAGTGACTACAATGGGCACATGAGTATGAGTACTGGACCACGGAGCAATGGAAGAAGGTGGTCTGGTCTGATGAATCACCGTTTCTTCTACAGCTTGTGGATGGCCGAATGTGTGTGCGTGTGGCCACTTACCTGGCGAACACATGGCACCAGGATGCACTATAGGAAGAAGGCAAGCCGGCGAAGGCAGTGTGATGCTTTGGGCAATGTTCAGCTGGAAAAACTTGGGTCCCGCCATTAATGTAGATGTTACTTTGACACGTACCACCTACCTAAGCATTGTTGCAGACCATGTACACCTTTTCATGGAAACAGTATTCCCTGATGGCATTGGCCTCTTTCAGCAGGATAATGCGCCTTGCTAAAAACAAAAATGGTTCAGGAATGGTTTGAGGAACCCAACAACAAGTTGAAGGTGTTGATTAAGCCTCCAAAATACCCCAGATCTCAATCCATTCGAGCATCTGTGGGATGTACTGAACAAACAAGGCCAATCCATGCAGGCCCCACCACCTTTTAAAAGACAGTACCATTTGCATATACAGGCAGGCGCCATCTTGGTTGTACACTTACAAAGTTCTCAATGCTTTGGTTTGCATGGATGGGCCCTCATTATGCTACCGTGGAAGTGTGGTGCTATTTTGAGCCTTGTTAGTGGTATAAAACCGTGATTTCTTTTTACTTCATCCATGCCCTCACAACTACAGTTGTAGGTAATTATCAGTTCGCACTAAAACTGGGCACATTCGATTAGCATGAAAACATATCCCAGAGAACGGTTCTCCAGAATTGTCCTTTAAGATTCAGCTGTTAGCGTATATATGACACTGGATAAGAGAATAATTTCTATGTTTCTGGACAGAAAGCTATGCATTGTTGAGTGAGGTGAAGTGCGTCATGGTTAGTTTAACTCAGAAAACTCCATTGACTCCAACCACAGGGAGTTGAAGTCAGAGTCAACTCCAAAAAACCTGGAGTCATTCATCCCTAATTCACTGCTAGCAAGTATCATTAGTGCCTGGTTAAAGGACAGGACTGCCATTTCATATGGAGGTGGCGGGATAAGCAATGTGCAATACAGAGGCTCCCTGAATGCTTACTTTTTAACTAACTTTAGAAATGCTTTATGGAGATGTGAACTGTTTGAAACGATGTAGTCTGATTTAGTGAACTGGTTTCGAACAGTTCACTAAAAAGAACTGTTCGTTCACGAACCGGACATCACTGCTAGCTGAGTCCATGCCTCGACGGGTTAGGGCTGTTTTGGCAGCAAAAGGGGGACCTACACAACATTAGGTAGGTGGTCTTAATTCTATGGCTGATCAGTGTACACTCACCTAAAGGATTATTACGAACACCCGTTCAATTTCTCCTTAATGCAATAATCTACTCAACCAATCACATGGCAGTTGCTGCAATGCATTTAGAGGTGTGGTCCTGGTCAAGAATGTCAGAATGGGAAAGAAAGGTGATTTAAGCAATTTTGAGCGTGGCATGGTTGTTGGTGCCAGACGGGCCGGTCTGAGTATTTCACAATCTGCTCAGTTACTGGGATTTTCACGCACAACCATTTCTAGGGTGTACAAAGAATGGTGTGAAAAGGGAAAACATCCAGTATGCGGCAGTCCTGTGGGCCAAAATGCCTTGTTGATGCTAGAGGTGAGAGGAGAATGGGCCGACTGCTTCAAGCTGATAGAAGGGCAAATTTGACTGAAATAACAACTCGTTACATCGAGGTATGCAGCAAAGCATTTGTGAAGCCACAACATGCACAACCTTGAGGCGGATGGGTTACAACAGCAAAAAGACCCCACCGGGTACCACTCATCTCCACTACAAATAGTAAAAAGAGGCTACAATTTGCAAGAGCTCACCAAAATTGGACAGTTGAAGAATGGAAAAATGTTGCCTGGTCTGATGAGTCTCCATTTCTGTTGAGACATTCAGATGGTAGAGTCAGAATTTGGCGTAAACAGAATGAAAACATGGATCCATCATGCCTTGTTACCACTGTGTAGGCTGGTGGTGGTAGTGTAATGGTTTGGGGGATGTTTTCTTGGCACACTTTAGGCCCCTTAGTGCCAATTGGGCATCGTTTAAATGTCACGGCCTTCCTGAGCATTGTTTCTGACCATGTCCATCCCTTTATGGCCACCATGTACCCATCCTCTGATGGCTACTTCCAGCAGGATAATGCACCATGTCACAAAGCTCGAATCATTTCAAATTGGTTTCTTGAACATGACAATGAGTTAACTGTACTAAAATGGCCCCCATAGTCACCAGATCTAAACCCAATAGAGCATCTTTGGGATGTAGTGGAACGGGAGCTTTGTGCCCTGGATGTGCATCCCACAAATCTCCATCAACTGCAAGATGCTATCCTGTCAATATGGGCCAACATTTCTAAAGAACCTTGTTGAATCAATGCCACGTAGAAATAAGGCAGTTCTGAAGGCGAAAGGGGGTCAAACACAGTATTAGTATGGTGTTCCTAATAATCCTTTAGGTGAGTGTATTCTTTTACAGATTTTTATATATCAAGTAATACCGCTTTTACAGTGTTTGTAGGCTGGTCACTTGATAAAGTAGTTAGACAAGTTATACAAATAGCATCTTTAAGATGTGGAATCATGTTAGTGTGCATGGGTAGTGAAGTTTATGAAGACTTCCCTAAACCAAACCCAGAACAAGTCAAAACCTTCCACTGGAGGTCTGCATTTTCATAGCGCATTTGAATGTTTTAGGTGATGTCATTTCAATTATTTGCTGAGCTCCTGAATAAACAATCTCCAAATTGGGTGTCATTGTAGCAGGGTTCTTCATTTTCTTTTTAAACGTCATTATGAAATTATAATTTAAACGATATGGACGCTAGAGTGAATGGTTTTGTAATTTGCATTACAAGCGATGGGTTCTTCTGTGGGCTGTCACAAGAAAATGAAAAGATGCATTAAGTCATGCATGGGTGTTGCCCTGCTAATAAGCAGAGAATGAGGAAAACTGTTGCCAGCTTGTTTTCTTATTCTGTCTTATTTTTGTGTCTGAGAATTGATCAAAGTATAATCCCTGCGTCCTTGTAAGAATATTGACATTAACTGTATTTTTCTCCTCATTATGACCTTTCTCATAAGACTCACTATTCAGTCAATCAATCAATCAAATTTATTTTATGAAGCCCTTTTTACAACAGCAGTCATTACAAAGTGCCTTTACAGATGCCTGGCCTGGAACCCCCAAAGTGCAAGCAACAAAAAGGGATTCACAGTGGCTGGTAAAAACTCCCTAATAGATAGGAAGAAACCTAGAGAGGGGCCAAACACAAGGGTGTGGCCAGTCCTCTTCTGGCTGTACCGGGTGGGGAATCTGAAGGTACACAACCCATTGTAATGTATTACGGTCACATTGTTTATCAATGTCTGTCACTATTGTTTATCACTATTACCCCAAACCACTGAAATAGGCTAGGTGGTTATTGTTGTAAGAGCTATTGTAAAAAGGAGCCATTTGCTAAATTTCTGGATTTCTAAATTTTCTATACATATGAGACATGAATACTGTATATAAAAAATTGTACTGTAATTCTAGTCCACGTTTTTTTACCAAAACCCCCCGCTGGCGGGACGCTGAGCCCTATTTAATTAAGTTTATTTCATTTAGAACTTTAAACAAGTACATTATTAGAGGGGTCTGTGTGTAAAATTGTGGGCTAAGTTGCTGATTTGCAGGACAGTATACATCATAATAGGTTTCAAGCTTGGCAATGAGTTTTCTGACTTTCCCCAGGCCTGCTGCACGAGGCAGCGTAAACTGCCTGGCATTTGGGTTAGATAAGTCAGATGAGCTATCCTGCCACATCACTCTTCAGCGCCTCCTTGTGTGCAGATTGAACGCCTGTAAATTCAATTGCGAAACTCGGTGAACGTAATCATCCAGTGCATGTTCTGACTAAAGGCTTACGTGTTGGATGAGCAGTGCGAAAAGAATTGGCAAGTCGGGTGAGGAAAATCGGTCGGAAAAAAATTAATTAATTGATTGTGTCAGTAAACTATTAAAAATTAGTTTGCATTTTGGTTTAAACTTAAGCCGTATTACAATGCGACTGACTGTTCTTGAACTGTATTCTAACATGATGAACCTGAACAAGGTTCAGTAAAAACCAGGCATGGGAGAATTAATAAATAAATGTTACTTAAAACAACTGAAAATTGTCACAATTGCAACAGGATACAAATAGGTCAAAAATAAGTGTGACGTTTTATTTCCAGACCTTTTTTCAAAGATTGTGTCGACAAGATTGACATTGATTGTGAAACATCTACTATTGTAGTACCACCTTCATGTTACATCAAGGAGCAAACGCTTTCATACAACTAAACTTTAGGATCTCAGACCAGTTTCATTGGTATACAGACATTCTTCAACACAGATTTTCATTCTGTAATATACAGTACTTGAATCTAAAAAATTAAATGTATTAGTTTTAATATACATTAACAAGATGTTACACTAAAGATCTCTGAATCTGACATGTTTTTGGTCATGAAAGTGAAGTGCTGTAGTTTGACAACCATTTCTGAGGAAGCTTATGATTTGTTTAGGATCTGCTGCTCTGTCTTTTGTCCTTGCTCACGCACACTGGTATCCAAATGATTGTCGATTAATGTCACATCCAGCCCAGGGAGGGCTGAGATGCAAAGCCTTTTAATGGACTCCCTTTCGTTTTGTCTCTTCTGTTTTGTCTCCTTGGTTCCTTTCAGTGGTTATACGGTGGTTTTGTTGGTTAGATTATTACCTCATGTGTCCTTAGGTGTACTGCCCTGTGTGTATGTCCCATGTTAGTGTTCAGGTTCCCTCCCCTTGTGTGGTGTTTGCCTCCCTCTTGTGCCTCTGTTGTATATTGCATGTTATTATTGATTTGAGGGTCGGTTAATCTGTCACGTTTCCCCATGTGTCAGTGTAGAAAGAGGCAGGCGCGAAGGGGATGCAATCAAACTTATTCAATAGAAATAATACTTGGAAAACAAACACTGCCACGAAAGGGCTAAACCAGAAGATAATCAAAGATGTAACTTGACATGACATGCAGCAGGAACACGCAACATAGAACATTGACCGACAAGAGACAGGACCAAACACTAAACCTAAATACAACTACTAACAAGAGACAATGGGCAACACCTGGGCAAGGAAATTAACTAGACAGGGATCTATAGGATAACAGAAACATGTGACAAGACATGGGAGGTACTAACAATGACATCACAAAGTCAAATCAATAATAACATGCAATATACAACAGGAAATCTAACTAACAAAACCACCATATAACCACTGAAAGGAACCAAGGAGACAAAACAGAAGAGACAAAACGAAAGGGAGTCCATTAAAAGGCTTTGCATCGCAGCCCTCCCTGGGCTGGATGTGACAATTAACTACTAAAATGTCACACCAATTGGACATAAATTTTGTACAGAATATAATAAATTAGAACAATGTGTAAAAACGATAAATGGATTTAGGGACTAATGTTCCTTCATTAAAGATACATTTGTTCCATAGTCATAATAGGTGATGGAAATGTCATGTTGTTTTTAGTTGTTGAAAAGATATCCCGGAAGTCATACCACTGGAAAATTGCTATGTTTGGTTAAAAATACAAAAATAAATAAAAGGAAATTATACCCTGCATGAATTCTCACTCTACTTATGATCCAACGTACAAAAAATTAACATATTTTAATTTGCCAATATGAACAAAACAAATGTCCGTCATGTAAATTCCCAGTCAATAGATTTTGACCTTGTCTGAATTCCCTAAAGTTCATCATCTTTACACTACAATAAACAATGAAATATGTTGAGCAAACTTGCCAGATTGTTATTTTGTTTTCCAAATATCTAAAACAAATTAGCATACACTGTTTTTACGTTTTTTTGTTTCAAAAGACCAGAAAACCTGTTAATGTTGTTTCCCGAACTGTACTTCTATATTTGTTTCCAAACACATTTTATTACTAGCATCATAATAAATAATCAGTTACAAATGGGAGCATAAAATGATTTTTACACATAAGAAAGTAAATAAGAAACAGACATAAGATGGCTTAATGGTTAAGGAGTCAGACTTGTATTTGGAAGGTTGCCGGTTTGATTACCTACTGTGCCAAATGTTGTTGTGTCCTTGAGCAAGGCACTTACCCTAAGATGCTCCAGAGGGATGTCTCTGTACTTATTGTTAGTTGATTTGGATAAAAACATATGCTAAGGGCGTTTTCACACATACCTCATTTGGTCCGGACTTTCGAACCTTTCAGTTTGGTCCGAACCAAAATTGCAGGTGTGAAAGGTGCCTTGGACCACGGTCCGGATCGAAAGACCAAATTTTGGTCCGATCAAAAAGGTGGTCTTGGTCCAGACCAATCTGAACCATGGTTCGGTTCGTTTGCAGTCAAGGCCGTAACCAGGATTTAACAAATACCGAGGTCAAAAATACCCCCCCCCCAAAAAAAAACACTTTATAATTGTGGCTGACAACATATTTATTTTCAATAACAACGTGTGTGTGTGTGTTTTCCTGTATCAGGGTGTGAACTATTGAACTATAACCTATAGGTAGTTGTGGCTTCTTGTGCAACCTCTGAACCAGTGGAGATCATTTGTAATACACTTTGGTTCTCACCACTAACTGTAATTGATTGAACAATATATCCATGGTTAGTTCAGTTGACTCACCTGTTAGATGATACAACACCTGT
>JACXGM010033883.1:0-12141 GCA_016801145.1 Umbra pygmaea
TGTACAGTAATTGATTGGTTTTAATGACATTGTGATGTTGTACAGTAATTGATTGGTTTTAATGACATTGTGATGTTGTACAGTAATTGATTGGTTTTAATGACATTGTGATGTTGTACAGTAATTGATTGGTTTTAATGACATTGTGATGTTGTACAGTAATTGATTGGTTTTAATGACATTGTGATGTTGTACAGTACGCAGTACATTAGATTTAACCAGATGAAGCTTTGAATGAAGCTTTCAATGTGCTCCCCGGAGCCTCCTGGTGGCCATTAATTGTATTTTCTTCGTCATAGAAAAAGGTGCTTCGGACTCAGGGATTTAAACCCAGTCTCCGGGTTGAGTAGAGTTAGCTTAGACATAATGGTTAGGTTGTTCTGGGTTGGGGTTAGGTTATATTTAGGGTTAGGTGAAACAAGGTGAAACAAGGAAGGAAGATCAAGGAATTCTTTAGGAAAACAATTGTGTGTTGATGTTTCCTAATTTCAGCTATTCACTCATCTCCACTACAAATAGGAAAAAGAGGCTACAATTTGCAAGCGCTCACCAAAATTGGACAGTTGAAGACTGGAAAAATGTTGCCTGGTCTGAGTCTCAATTTCTGTTGAATACCTGAGCATTGTTTCTGACCATGTCCATCCCTTTATGGCCACCATGTACTCATCCTCTGATGGCTACTTACAGCAGGATAATGCACCATGTCACAAAAGCTCAAACATGACAAGGAGTTCACTGTACTAAAATGGCCCCCACAGTCACCAGATCTCAACCCAATAGAGCATCTTTGGGATGTGGTGGAATGGGAGGTTCGTGCCCTGGATGTGCATCCCACAAATCTCCATCAACTGCAAGATGCTATCCTATCAATATGGGCCAACATTTCTAAAGAATGCTTTCAGCACCTTGTTGAATCAATGCCACATAGAGTTAAGGCAGTTCTGAAGGTGAAAGGGGGACAAACATATTATTAGTATGGTGTTTCTAATAATCCTTTAGGTGAGTGTATGTTCAGGGTTTCCCACAGCACTTCATTGTCAAGGCGGCCGCCCAGACAAGAGCCGATAGCCGCCGTAACTGAGCAGTCCCAAAAAAGTAAAAGTGACGTGTGATATGTGTCCCACCTGTGCCATCTGCTGGTATTTTAATGTCATCAAGCTCTATTAAGTGCGCAGCAATAAACAGTAAACACGATCACCGTTGCACATTTTAAAAGTTGTTTTGCACCCCCCGTGAACAAACCCAACCTGACTGCCTTAACTTACACATTTTCCTCATGTTTAAATACATATCACCTAATCGTTTCGCAAAAAAAAAGGAAATCATTAAGTCAAAAACGATTTGACTTCCAACATTCGTAAAAAAGAAGCATTAAAAAAAAGCAGTTAATTTGCGATTGTTCTCAAACAGCAATTTTGGACAGCTGAACTTGGGCCCACAAGTCTGTCTATAATATAATTATTTCTTTCACAAAGAAAGTGCAATTCTTTACTTGTTAATTTTAATAAAGAATATTCCCCCTTTTTTTTACATGTGTACACATTTTCTAATCTTTTAAAATAACTAAATATCGAGATATATATAGTCGTTAAAGCTACAAAATATATTGAGATATTAATTTTGGGCAATATCCCCCAGCCCTATCAGCATTTCTGCTAGCCGATTATGGCCAATACGTTTTTGGAGCTCCTCTCGTGTTAGCAAACCACAAGGAAACTTGCATGCAGCCTTCTGTCCTGAGCTGCACCACCTGTCACACACTGCAGCATCTACGTTGTGGCATCAGAAAAGCCAGCGTAATTTCTAGTAGCTAGCATGGAACTGATCTTTCAGGGGAGGAATTCAATCAACCACAAACAAACGTAATATGTCAATTCGCCAACGCACAATCATTGCGCACATATAACTTGTCAAACCATACAATTGTATGATGCCTATTTAAAACGATACAGAGAATACTTTTTTTTTTACTTCCATATTTAATTAAAAGGCATTCATGTTAGCAGGCATTATAAGTCGCTAGAGTTCTCAAACATGGTTTTCAAAGTATTTCTGACATTGACTTTAACAGCTTAAAAAACTAGGAATTATTTTACTCTACTGCAAAGGTAACGAAAAGAGAAAAGAACATTATGATGCCTTAAGCAAGATAATATTTCTGGAGTTAAGGGAGACCAAATCCAATGTTTCTCAGTTACTGACTTTGTTATATTTTAATGCATTGTCATATTATATTGATTAGAGGTTATTGCAGCTGATATAAAATAATAGTCCTTTTCAAACTAGCGAATTACAGATCTTTCTGGTACATGTTAATATTTTTTTAAATGACTACATATATAAACAGTATACCATATTACTTCTAACTGGGAATGCCGTAATTTTTTGACAAACATTTTATGATTTAAAATGTCCATTACAGCAGTATTTAGATCTCAGTAGAACCCCAAACCTTTGCATTTCTGCATGCAAAGTAACAAAATAATTTCAGTCAGTTGGTAACTGCTGACTTGTATGTCCTATGGAATAACAACAACAATCAATAAACAGGCAAAGGTTTCAACAGATTGTTGAGCATAATACACTCAATGGGCATATACAAGTCTAATTTGTAAGCATTATCTACAGTGTGAATGGAGAAAAATATTCAAAAAGGTCACACTATTGGAACATAGTCAGTTGCACACAAATACAACACATCGATTTTGTTTGTTCCCACAAATCAATAAAGATAATTATTATTTTTAGGAGACATTTCTTTAGATTTTCCCACTGGTGAGAACAGTGGGTTATTGTACTTCCTCCTTCAGTAAACAGCATATAACACTGTAAGAATTAAATTTCTTGATAATTAAATAAAATGGAGTGATTATGGGATAATGATTCCCTACAATATGCAGTGCTTTGTTACACACAAAAGCACAGCCTAAAATGCATATCAAAGACCCTCGTGTGATGTATATCAAAGACCTTCACGTGCCATTTGACAAAAACTGTGGAAGCACAACTCTGGTAATTTATTCATTACAATTTCTGTTCAAATGGTAAAATAAGAAATAACATATAGTATAGTAACATATAGGGAAAATATTTAAAATCCTAAGAGAAACACATCAATTCAAGTAAAGTAATAAATGAATTGATCAGTTAGTAACCCCAACCACTTGCTTTGTCTCCGGTGAGAAGGTTTTATTTCTCCCATTTAGCCTGACCATGCTTGGTTTCATGCGGGTAGTGAGAAGATGGAAAACTGAACCGAACCGTGATATTGGTGGTACGGCACGGAAAAGGGGCATTATGCTTTGTCAATAAATGTACGGATTGGCTGAAATCATTCCTGACCAGATACAAAAGCAGTTTCAGAGGATGACTATTGTAATTGTAGGCTTTATTCTATTCAAATTAAGTTTTAATTGTTGGATAAAGGTCCCTTTTGTTTGATTTTATTGGGAGAGCTAGGTAGGGAGAGGATGGGCCTGGACTGTTCATTCCGTGTGTGTCAAAGGCTATTTTTTTCCTCGTCTTCGTAATTGTTTTTCTAAATGTCACTATGGGCTTGCTGGTTAGGGTTCTCCAATAACCTTAGTTCCCACTGATTCTTATTACTCTGTTGGGTGTCTGTCTTGTGTTCCCTAAGGCACCAAAACACCCCGCAATGTTAAACTCTGACGGCTACTGGTAAGAACTTGAAACATGATTGCAGTGTTGATTGGAGTTGTTGTCAAAGATTAGGATTATTTCAGTATGGATATCCTGGGCAGCTTGTAATCAAACTAGCAACAGTCTAGAAGAAAACCGGTATATCACTACAGATGTTAATGCTATAGGGCAGTAGTCATTGTTGCATGTGGAATTGATCTTTTTATGTACCAGGCATCTGGTATAAAGCCTTTTGCAGGCAGATTAGCAATCATTACCTTATGGACTGATTCATATGGTCTCGAGTGGAGGAGCCTTTATTTCTGGCATGCTGAATAAACAATAGCTGCTTCGAGGCTGAACTCCCGATGTGGGCTGCTTAAGACTCCTACGTAGACCCTACTATGCAGCATCCTGATTTGTCCCTTATTGAGGCTACTATTGACTCTCATCAGCCTGCCAGGCAAAGAGCTCATCTACACTGAATCAGACTGTATTTATGTAGGCCAGGCACAGTGGAGATTTCTACAAAAGCAGTGCAATTTTTCCGCTAAATGTATTATTATCATCCATCAAATTTGTTGTATTTACATGTATGCCACAGCAGTTTAATCTGGCTGTATTTTCATAATTACATCGGTAAGCACATGCAGGCACCTAAATAGTCAACAAACACCTGTATTTGCGTAGTGTCATTCTTGGAATTTGCTTAGCACAACACCATCTGCTATCACTCATGGCTCTACGCTGGCCTTTTTTACAAGTAAAGTTTAGGTGCACACAAAGCACACTTAGGCGGACTATACAAATATTGTTATTGTGTGACTGTAAACCATACTTAAGTTTTAAGATAGCTTGACAGAATCCCCTGCCTCATACATGTTTTTTGATTTACATGCACTGACTTACTCTCTCTTATACACACACCTCCTCCCACTAACAAACACACCAGGGTTTACCGCACCACTTTGCAGTCAAGGCGGCCGCCTAGACAACCGCCGTCTTCCACCTTGACTATGCATCATTTATATCAATGGACTGGTGTGTGCACATTGACAAACACTGTGGACGTAGGGCTGTGCAATTGATCTAATTTTGATCGCGATTTCAATTTCAGCTACTAAAGATCACAAAAACAATGTAATTGAGAAAAAACTATTTTGTAGTACATTTCATTTCGTTAGAACTCTTATTTTTGTCTTAGGTTCAAATGACATGCACAAGCGCACTTTTGTCCCTCCCGAAAGCTAAACTCACTCAGTCGTCTATTAAAGACTCATTTTAGTATAGTATCTGTGCACAGAGGCACAAAAAAATAACACATGCCATTGCATACTTTTTAGCCAAATAGGTGTGCCCCATTAGCACAGTTGAGAACAACAGCTCTAGAATGTTGTTGCATACTTTGGACAAGCGTTATAATTTGCCGTCTCACCACCATTTTACCAGAGTTGCTCTGCGTGCTTTATATGAGAAATGCTGTGCAGAAGTGGCTGATGAGGTGACAAAGGCAGAGTACTGATCTATGGTCTACAATATTTTATACAGCAATAGAAGGTGATTGCGGCAGCTCCATGAGTTTACTAGGGCTGCAACTAACGATTATTTGGACAATCGATTAATCTGTTGGTTATTTATTCGATTAATCGATGAATCGGATAAACAAATTAACAAATATTTCCATAACCAAATTGAGAATTTTAACACAACAGACCTAAATGTATGCTATTAAACATGTGCGAAACATATGCTCATTTCTTTAGTAAGATGCAAAATATGGTATTTATACCTTGCTTAGACAGACCTGAGATGTTAAAATTATTGTCTACAAAACAATTATAGAAACAGCTTTTATAGAACATATTTGTAAATAACCTTATCATAAGGCCTGTCAAATAGTAATTTTGTTGCTTTGTGTTTTACCCGTTTATGCTATTTTTAAATATTTACTATTTTTGATTTAGAATGACTTTTTTATTTAGAAATTGACTTTGGAGTTTCTACTGTGCGCAACAGTAGTAGGTGAAAAAACGATAAAAGTAAATCAAGTAGTGAAACGTTTAACAAATTAGCATCCCCGAAGAGGCACAAGGTTAGCATATGTTGTAATACTGTAATAGTAAGATCTGGTTTGTTTTAAATTAGTTTTGCACTATAACTCTTTCTGTTTGTTTACTTGGGCCCTGCTGGGTAGTGTTAATGAGCTTGCTATATTAATGTTAGCTCTACCACGTCTGCTCTAACACAAACAATAATTAGCCAGTTAGTTCAAAATTGCACGACAAGTGTATTGAAGTGGATTTGATTTAATAGACCTTTTAAGCTGGATCGCGTAATAAGAACTAATTGCTGTGGGAGGAACTATTCCTCATTTCAATAATGCTATTATTATGTAGTAACTTACCCTGCTGTTGAGTCCCCTTCACTTATCGCTGCAACCTTTTTTCTTTTCAAATGCTCCCTCATTACGGTTGCGCTCCGGTGCCATGCCATTTGTTTTACAGAGTTTATACGTAAAACCTTTTAGTTTAATTTAAAGTGAAGTTCTGCCATAACATCCAAGATTTCGATCAGACAGTTTAAAAAGTTTCCACTTCAAGTGACAGCTCCACCACACAGCGAGCAACAAAATAGACCCAACGAATCAATAAGGAAATTTGTTGCCAACAATTTTAATAATCGATTTTTATCGATTTCATCGATTCGTTGTTGCAGCCCTAGAGTTTACCTCACAGCAACGCAGGTACTTTGTTCGTTAGTTAGCTTATCAGCTTTGTCTGTTTGTGTCTTATTTAAGATATTTTATTTGTGTCCTTGCAGCGTTGTTTACTGAAACATATTTCTTCAGTATTAGACTACGCATCTCTCAGTACCTCAAAGCAACAAAAATAAAGACCCATCACTATCATTGAGCAGTTAATCACATTCTCGTTCTGTGTTTCATTAGCGCAGGTGTAGTGTAGAGCCATGCATTACTTTTGAACAATTATTCTACTGAATGAAGAGCCAGGCTTCGTGAAGTTACTTCGCTTCAGTAGTTTGTTTGAACTGCTGCTTGTGATTCTACAGCAGATTTAATTAAGCACAGTCTATCATGCACACATTAAAAAACCTGCAGGAAAATAGAAAAGAAGATACGTTTAGAAGTGTTAATTTATTTCATATAATACATATAAATAACTTATTTGAAAATATAATTAAAAGACATTGCTGTCTAATCAAATCCAAACATTCAAACGAACTATGTGGCTGGTAACCCTCAACAAAGTCAGAAAATTCCAACGCAAGTGACTCGCTCCCGATGTCAGAATTTTTTTCACTGTTTTTCAAAATCAACAAATGCAAATTTACAAAGTCAATGAGTAATCGTTTTAAGTAATTGTGATTTCAATATTGACAAAAATAATGGTGATTATGATTTTTTCCGTAATCAAGAAGCCCTATGTGGAAGCACAACTTATCTCGTCTTCATTGTAATTCAAATGGTAAAATAAGTGTTGCATAGTTTATGAAATCATTGTCACACCTAAACTGATTTTTGCTTTCAGATTTAAAAAAATATAGAATACATATTCTACAGCTTGGTTGCTGAAAGAGAAAGTAGGTAGTTCTGTTTTTACTATGCACATTTCTACAGTGCACCTTTCAGGCACAAAAAAAAACAATTAACATATAAAGTATTTTTTTTTCTTAATTATTTAAGATAAGTGGCAGGGGGTACCTAACACCAGAGGCAGGTAACGTGCCTCCTTCACCCCCCAAATAATAAGTAAAGTTTGCTTAAAATATGTGTAACTACCCATTTCAAACTCACTCCAACGGCCTTGAATATAGTGTAGACGTATACTGATGACACAACACTTTGTCCTACCTGTTATTGTGGATGTCTGTTGTGTGAGAAGCCTTCTCTTTGTCAGCTCTTCCTGTACTCTTTTAATGTGTCCATGGCATGTTGTATTGTTTGAGGCTCATTAGCTAGCTAAGTAGCATGACTAAATATTGTTTGATATACAAAAATAATAATTTAATTAACTTATAGACAGCCCAGACAGTTAATACTAAATTTCCTTGGTTTGACTTTGAAGTCTGTCCAAACAGAAATGTCAATCAAATCATCTCAAGCTTGTCTACACCTAGGCACAAGCCACCAAATTGTAAATTGTTTAATGCTTTGTTAATATAGACATTTAAACTCTTTAGTAAAAATATAAAGCACCATATTAAGTCTTAATTGCGCAGAGACGTGTTCTTCAGTTAAGCAGTGCTGTTTAGGGGCTACA
Source organism: Umbra pygmaea (assembly GCA_016801145.1). Lineage (NCBI taxonomy): Eukaryota > Metazoa > Chordata > Actinopteri > Esociformes > Umbridae > Umbra > Umbra pygmaea. Next base: position 7,920 of record JACXGM010033883.1, read on the forward strand.
TGACACAGATATACTGCTGGTCTGTGCATTAAGATCACAGGTAATATGCTAGGTGTAGTGGACAAATAGCTAAATCTGATACGGATCTGTCAACTCAAACAACTCTGAAATTTTACTGAAAACATTTGACACATTTCGTGCTCTGACACAAAATATATTTTGTTTATACCAACAATTCAACATCACAAATCCTCTCGTGCTTCCTAGCTGCCTTCCAGCCTCTTGAGGTTTAGCCTTTGTCAAAGGCTACGAATTTGCTTATTAAGTACAACATTGCATTATGGGTTTTATAGTTTCTTTGTGCGCTTACCATCAATGAAACAAAATAGCTGAAATAGTACAACTAGGAGAGTTTGTTTGGTGTATAAAGCAGTACTTGCGCAAGTGTGCACCTACACCTATTTTTATCATAGGTACACTTCAACTGTGAGAGAAGGGATCCAAAAGGAAAATCCAGAAAATCACATTGTATGATTTTTAAATAATTAATTTGCATTTTATTGCATCTCTCACAGTTGAAGTGTACCTATGATAACAATTACAGACCTCTACATGCTTTGTAAGTAGGAAAACCTGAAAAATCGGCAGTGTATCAAATACTTGTTCTCCCCACTGTATAATGCATCAGATGTAAATACCAGATACACTTCATATTTCTGGTTTTCCCTGATTATAACGAAGTCTGCATATGGTATTCCATATTGAAATACAGGTTGGCTTAGATGTTTTTGTTACTGTAGATGCCCAGAAATGCAAATGTAATTTGATATTACAGTTTGGGTTTCTACTGATGTGTCTAAAGATTGTTGTGATCAACATCATAACGTCATAAAATGTTTATCAAATAATTACGGTATTCCCAGTTAGAAATAATATATTGTATACTGTATAGGTATACTGTTCTATTTTGTTTAGTCTTTAATAAAAGACCACATGTACCATCATAACGGAGTCTCTCTCAGACATCCTAGGTCTCCCGGATGTCCCACAAGTCTCCCGCATTGTACTCACAGTTCCCTGCCATGAATTATAAACAATATCCAGAACACTGTGTATTGGGATATTTTGTATCATTTGTGGGCATCGTAAAATGCGGGAGAGTTCCAGGACATCCCTGGGAGGATGTCCGTCATTCGCTATAGTTAGATATCAGACTGTTCTATCAGCTGCAATTACACATACAACAATTAATAGAAATATAACAAAGTCAGTAACTGAGAAACATTGGATTTCATCTCATTAACTACAGAAATATTATCTTGCGCAAGGTTTCAAAATGAAACATTCTTTTTTTCGCCACTGTTGCGCTGTTGTGCGCCACTGTTGCGCGGTAATTAGTATTTTTTGCTGTTAAAATTAACCTCATAAATACTTTGAAAACCATGTTTATTAACATTAGCATCATATATTCCCCGTTAACATAAATGCTTTTTAATTAAATATGGAAGTTAAAAAAAAAACATTTATTCCGTGTATAGTTGTGAATAGGCATTGTATGTTTTGACAAGTTATACCTATGTGCACAATGATTGTGTGTTAATTGAACCTATTAATTAAACCTTTTAATTAAACCAACACTAATTTAGTGCCAGTAACCAGTGTTGACATAATACAGTAGGCTGTTTTGATGATAAATTATAAATCCACCTTATTTTAAATGTAATGCTGTATAGCTATAAATAAGTGAACCCTTTGGCAGCATTTCAAATGGGTCGCGTTTCCTTGAATACCTTATCTGGAGGACAGCAGAACAGATAAAAGTTTAGGTTGATAAAACAATGGGAACAATTCTCTCTGAACAAAAGCAGTGAACCTCAACCAACTATTCTAGCCCAATATCAACCACGTGGAGCTAACTAGTGATTATGTGATTGATTTGAATTTCCCCCCCTGAAAGATCAGTTTCATTCTAGCTACAAACTCACCCTGGCTTCTTTGCAGCCACAATATGTCGTAGAGACTTGAGATTCTGCATCTTGTGTCAGGTGGTGCAGCTCAGACAGATGGTTAGGCTGCACACAGTTTTCTCGTAGTTTGCTATCTAATTGTAACACATTTACGGCAAGCAAAAATGCAGAAAATCGACCTCTACTCCTTATCCTTCCTGTTTTATTCTTCTTTAGTTTTGTGTTTTGCTAGTATCCTTGTCACTTCCGGTAACATGCTGTGATACCTGCAGAATGTGATTTGGCCTGCAGTCTTAATCTGTCTCCGATTAAGGCATTATGAAGGGCAAAATAAGGCAACGAAGGCCCTGTACAGTTGCACAGCTGAAGACATGCCTGCTAAACTTAACCAACTGGTGTCTTCAGTGCCCAAATGTAAGTGTTTTAAAAACAAAAATATGATGTTACACAGTGGTAAACCATCAACTGTCCCAACTTTTTTGGAGTGTCTTGCAGTCATCAGATTTGAAATGATTGTATATTTAAAAAAAATTTATTCACAAAGTAAAATATCACAATGGGTTAATGTGTTTTCAATATAGTACAGGTTGAATAGACACTTTGTGCCTGTGATTTTCATCACGGAAGTATAGTTGGTGAGTGTAATCATCCCGTACATGATCTGACTAAATGCTTCCGTGTTGGATGATCAGTTTGGAAAGAATGTGCTGGCTTGGCGACCTGTGGTTGGATGAACCATGTGAGCGTCCTTGCTCCCCTTGCTGAGCTGCCATTGGCGTAGGAACCGGGGGAGACGGGGGAGACGGGGGAGACATGTCGCCCTCAATATTGGAAAATGCTGCATGTGTCCCACCCCAAAAATTTGCCTATACCACAGGGACAAAAACTGTACATTTGGAACTTTTATTTTGAAAGCGCGACAAAGAAGATATCCTTCCCATTACATGCTGTTTGAATAATCACCATTTGCCAATCACCAACTTCATATTCTTCAATGTTCACCTTATAGAAGGAGCATCTGATTGGTAGAGAGAAGTTAAAGTTAAACTACTAGGAACATAAATATACCGGTGCGCACCTTCATAAATTGTCATTGTTGCGCACCAGCTTTGAACTTAAATAAGACTCGACTTTGTATGTGGTAAATCGCTGTCAAGCGGTTGAAGTTAGCAAGCTTTTAAAAATTGAATTATGGATAATAGGCTTATGACGATTAAATCAACAATGGAATTTTGAATGGCACGTGTGTTATGCTTTGCGAGAGGTGCTAACTAACGTTACGTTAGATAGCTAGCCACATAGCTGGCAATCGATTTCTCTGTGTTAACCATAGCAAAAGTAAAATGTTCTGTCATCTAATTTAAGCATAATGCCACCCCACAAAAAATAAAAAAGACAGTGTTACACTAACGTTACTCTTTGTAAAAAACTTCAGTAAGTATACAACACATTTTACACAAGGACAGGACAACATCATAACCTATCATTTACCAAGCCTAGATTTACATTGATATAAAATGATATAATGTGTCATCAGGAGAATGCTGGTACCATCAGGTAAGAGGCAGGTGAGGAAGGAGTGGCACATGAAGGAGTTACAGATAAAGTAACAGGTGGAGGGTGTGAGGTAAGGTCTTAAAAGGAATTAATGATGAATATGTGAAAGTTTGTGCCTTTTATAAATGTTATGCATACAAAAGAGCCCAAGATAAACATAACTGGTCATATAGAAGTCCACCATTACTTTGTTTGCAAAATCATATAGGCTACAATTGTTAATTTATTAGAACCGTGATGCAGACATGAAAGAGACAAAAGGAAAGGCAGGTGGCACTGCAGGGTGTGAGGTTTTAAAATGTATTCATGATTGTAATGGATTAAACCCAAGGATGGAGGTTGAGTTGCTGCCTGTTCAATGCAAGTTCCTCAATCAATAAACAGAAACAAGGACGTAGGAACATTGGGGGACGGGGGCAGTGTTGGGGGTAACGAGTTACAAAGTAACGGATTACAGTAACGATATTACTTTTTTGGGTAACGAAGTAAAGTAACGCATTACATTAAAAATATCGGTAACTACACTACTTTACTAGACTATAGGAACGCGCTTTCCTGTGTTACCCAAGAGGTGTTTGCCTGTGTGTAAAGTTCTGATCTAAGTGGTGCGTGCATTCGTGCTGCCTGTGTGTGTGCTTGCCTCGGCACTGTTGCCATAGAGATCGATTTGAGTGACATAGCTGCTGGTGCGAAGGAGGGAATATATACGGTCTGTGAGATGGAGACGAAGACAGGTGATTTCGGCCAGTGGCGATGTT
>JACXGM010033884.1:0-12143 GCA_016801145.1 Umbra pygmaea
CTTGTACCTTTGCCCTATCAGGATTTCCCGTGTACCGATCTTGCTTGGACTGCCGACCTCCCTTGTGTATCGAACTAGCCTGGACTGACTATCTGCCTCGGATATCGACCCCTGCTTGGCCTGAGAACCCGTCCCTGGAATTTGGAAACGCTTATATTACTGCCACTGTATTACGGCTGTTGGATTGCCAGTGTGTGTTACTTCTTACTCCATTTCCTATACAACATTAAAATATATTGTAACTGACATTCTGAGAGTGGGTCTATCGTTACAGTATGTAGCAGGGTTGGTGGGAAATTTGGACAAGACCAATTAAGAGGAAGAAAATACATTTAATCATTAGAAATGGTTTTGGGTGCATAAAAAAACACAGCTCAAAATTTAGAATTTCGATTGATCAACAAAAGACAGCAAAGCAAGCCCATTGACAAAAAGTCCTAAAGCAAAATCCCTGAGATAATTTCCTCGGTGCATAACAGAGTTAAGTTGTTAAGCTAAACTTCTACACAGTTTGAGTTCACATAATTTCTTAATGCGGCATGTTACGTTATGGTTTTAATACATTGGTATTTGCTACATATATGATCTATTATGAATGCAGCGCATCATTCACTCTTCTGAGAGAGTGATTGGCTGCAATCTGCCTCTGTTACAAGAATTACACCAAGACCTCCCGCTACAAGAACCATTTCTACCCTATAGCAGTAGGCCTCACGAACATGCCCCGAAAACAAACTGACTCTGACCCCCCCCACGCACACACATGCACATAACTACACAGATACTGTAGATATACTGTTCATATTCTACTTATATCCTGCACCTTAAAAGTTTAAAACTGTTTTACATTTTGTTGTTTACATTATTTTATCATTTTTTTATCATTTTTCTCCCCTCCTAATTCCTTCTAATCCTGCCTTGTCGGCAGCTCTGCAATTCCCTGCACAGATCTGTGGGATGGAGAAGGGCGCTCACATGGTTCATCCAACCACATGTCACCCAGCCACCAATTCTTTTAGCACTGTGAATCCAACACAGAGCTATGCCAATTTGCGATGCCTCATGCAGGAGGCCCGGGGAAAGTCAGAGAACCCATAGCAAGGCTCGAACCTGTGACTATCATGACATATACTGTTGTGCAATACACTGTGTGCACAATTATTAGACAAGTTGTATTCTTGACTATACATTTTATTATTGAACAACGACAGTGCTCTCGATCAATCCAAAATGTAAGTACACCTCAAACCTGAATAGTTCAGAAAGTAAAAGTGAGGTTTTGATATTCTTCTGAGAATATCTGTGTGCACAATTGTTGGGCAACTATTAGTGTGCAGAATAATTATGCAACTAAATGAAAAATGAAAAGTTTCCCATCTCACTTGTTGATTTCCATCTGTTAAAGTGAGAATAACAAACAAACAACTCAAAATGTACAAATAAACATTTCTGATATTTCAAAACAAATCAGTCACCAATATAGCCACCCTTCTTTTCAATAACAGTCACAAGCCTTCCATTCATAGTCTGTCAGTTTCTTGATCTTTTGACAATCAACTTATTTTGTAGCAGCAACCTCAGCCTCCCAGACACTGTTCAGAGGTGTACTGTTTTCCTTCACCGTAAATCGACCATTCAAGAAGGTATCACAAGGTCTCAAAAGGCTTTAGGTCAGGGGAGGAAGAGGGCCATGTCATTATTCTTCAATCTTTACGACCTTTACTGGCTAGCCACGCAGTGAAGTACTTCAATGCATGTGATGGAGCATTGTCTTGCATAAAAATAATCATCAAAAAATCTTCTTGAAAGACGCAGACATTTTCCTGTACCACTGCTTGAAGAAAGTGTCTTAGAAAAACTGGCAGTAGGTTTGGGAGTTGAGTTTAAGTCCATCTTCAATTCTAAAAGGTCCAATTAGTTCATTTTTAATAATTCCACCCCATACCAGTACCCCACCTCCACCTTGCGGGTATCTGAGTCGAAGTGGAGCTCTGTACTCATTGCTGATCCAGTCACAGGCCCATCCATCTCGTCCGTCAAGACGCACTCTCATCTTTTCAGTCCATAAAACTTTTGAAAAATCTGTCTTCAGATATTTCTTGGCCTAGTCTTGACGTTTCAACTTGCTGCATCCCTCTGACAGACTTTAAGATTTTGGACTTTTCTGAGTCAGTTTAATCTCTTTTTTGGCTAATTTTTCCTGAGGAACAGAAGCTGCCTAATAATAATGCACATTGTGATATACTGTAGGGTGTTGATCTCCAAAGGCCACACCCTCCCTCATTACACAAATTCACATCACCTGATATGGTTAAATCCAATAAGCATTCCAGTTTATACAGCTTGGAGTTGGACAATATGTATAAAAATGATGATATGGTCAAAATACTGACTTGCCTAATAATTGTGCACAAAGTGTATTGTTACATTACAGTATAATGCATACATTATACGGTTCATATCCTGCTCCTTAAAAGCTTAACAAATTTTACATTACACTGCTGTTTACATTGAATTTTATTATATAGAATACACTGTTCATACAGTCGTATGCAAAGGTTTAGGCAACCCTGACAATTTCTATGATTTTCATTTACAAATAATTGTGGGTTTGGACAAGCAATTTCATTTCGATCTATCAAATAACTGAAAGACACAGTAATATTTCATTAGGGAAATTAGGTTTATTGCATGAACAGAAAATGTGCAATATGCATCAAAACAAAATCAAAGTATGTGCCTAAATTAAAGTTAAGTTAAACATGTTTACGTTTCTGTGATTTATATACAGAAAGACATGCACCAATTGACCAGAAAAATATCCTTGTTTGGTAAAAAATATTTGGCAATAAATCTTTCTGATTCTGATTTTATAAATGGGAAAAAAATATCATATATTAAGTGTACATTAATTACATTCTCTTTAGCTGACCAGCTTCCAGAAGCTGTAGAACATGTACTTCATGATATCTTAAAAAAATGAAGATGGGACAATTACTTAAGATGGGACCATTATTTTATACAATATGCAGTCCATATTTTGGCATTTGAACAGTAATTGCAATGAGGACATGACGATTGGTGCTTCTACAAGTTGTCAATAGGCAATTCCGTTTTTTATATAAAACTTCCACATTTTAGGCTGTGGGACTAAATGTTTGTAACAAAGCACTACATAATAGTGTAGGGAAGCATTATCCATCATTTATATACTTTGTTTTATTGAAGTGTTTATAAGCTGGTCACGACTGAAATTCTACAAGTAGCACAAATATCTACAAATCTGTTAAAACATAATATGATTAAAAAAATTCTAAACCAAATTGTAGTTGTTTCAAATTAACTAGTTTCTACATGGATAAATTCGACATAGTGCCAGTTTAAGAAACATATGCTAATTGAACATTACAAGACAAGTGGGATGACACCAACAAATACTGTACCAGCAAACACACACACACACACACACACACACACACACACACACACACACACACACACACACACACACACACACACTGTTGACAGACTTTACTAGCGCCCATAGTTGTCCACAAATGACAAACCACATCTTTCTGTCAATACACACAAATAGCATCAGGGAGAGAATAGAACTGAAATTACAGGCCATATAGAACGCCCAGCTGTGGAAAGAGACAAACAACAGACAGACAGACAGACAGGCAGGCAGACAGGCAGACAGACAGACAGACAGACAGACAGACAGACAGACAGACAGACAGACAGACAGACAGACAGACAGACAGACAGACAGACAGACAGACACACCCACACAAACACACACAAACCCACACACACACACACCCACACACAGTAGTTCCTATCCTTGTGGGGAACTGAGACCTAAAGTTAATAAAGAAATCAAACCTCACCAAACTGATTTTAATCCAAAACACCACTTAGCCCTAATGTCTAACCCTAACCGGTAATACCTAAACCTAAAATAACACTTATAACCTAAAATGAACACCAACTTAAAATTCCAACATACTAAAATGCCAAATTGTAAGCCTAAACCTAAATTTAGCCCCTGGAAAAGACGATGTCTCGATGGCAGCATTTATTGCTCCAAAATGTGTACATATCTTTTTGCAATTATTGTGCAATCATAGATGTGCAAGTTACCCATGCCATTTTGGGAATACTATGGGAATCCTTTGTCAGTCAACACCATTCGCCGCTGCATCCACAGATGCAAGTTCATGCTTTACAATGCAAGGCAGAAGCCATACATCAACACTGTCCAAAAGCGCCGCCGATTTCTCTGGCCTTGGTCTCATCTGAAATGGGCATTAACACAGTGGAATCGTATTTTGTGGTCTGACGAGTCAACTTTCAAATAGTTTTTTGGACAAAACAGCCCTTGTGTTCTCCGGGCCGAAGAGGAAAAATAACATCCAAGCGTCAGGTCCAAAAGCAGCATCTGTCATTGGTGTGTCAGTGCCCATGGCATGGGTAACTTGCACATCTGTGAGGGCACCATTAATGCAGAAAGATATGTGCACATTTTGAAGCAACATATGCTGCCATCCAGATGTCGTCTTTTCCAGGAACGTCCCTGCATTTTCCAGCAGGTTACGTAAAGCAGAGAGTGCGGGTCCTAGCATGGCCTGCCGGCAGTCCTGATCTGTGTCCGACTGAGAATTTGTGGGGCAATATGAAGCACAAAATACGTGTCTACAGTGCCGAAATGCTGAATTCTGAAAATGTAATTAAAAGAAAAGGTGATGTTACACAGTGGTAAACAGTCAAATGTCCCACACGGAAGGATCATATATCGACATATATTGCGAAAAAATAACAAATATATTTATTATATGGCCATATTTTTCATACATATATTTACATATTTGATTTTGGCCGTTTTCAAATATGTTTTAATATGTCTTAAATATATGTAAATATATTGACATGCGTATATATCAAGCAGTCCTGACTTAAAACTGCTTTAAATACTGAATAAACACATATTTCATTATCTTAACATAATATATTACATGTTCAAATGTATAATATGCAATGTATTATGATATTTTGGAAACTGCAAGTTATATATTTCTGTAACATATTCAGGACACATATGTACATATATGTTGAGAAATCCTATACATATATGCAGGGCTGCCGACAGGAATCTGTGGGCCCGGGACAAACTCCACATTTAGGGCCCCCCGCTGAAAAAAAAAGACTGTGCAAAAACAAAATTTGGGCCCCCCCTCAGGACTGGGCCCGGGACAACATTCCTGGTTTTCCCCCCCGTCAGCTGCCCTGCATATATGTACATATATTTTTTACATGATTTTTCCGTGTGGGATCCCAAAATTTTTGGATTGTGTTGCAGTCATCAGATTTGAAATCAGTGTATATTAAAAAAAAAAAATCACAAAGTAAAACACAACAATGTGTTAATAATGGTTTTTCCATATAGTACAGGGTGAATTTGAGAATATTCCATACTGTCCCAACTTTTTCGGAATTGAGGTTGTTCATGCACACATAGACACAATGAAATCTTGGTCTTCAATGATGAATCACCATTTCCGGCAAAGTTCCAATGGGACTTTGTTAATGGTAGTTATTGGATTAGTTTGCCCTTTTGCAATCTTTAGAGACCTTAAAATACTCTTCCAGTAGACAACCCCCCAGGTCATGTCTCCTATTATAGGCTATGGTTGCTACTGTGCTAATATGTTTAACCTTTGTGAAGTTTATGCATTAATTATGACAATATGACTTGTTCTTGCAGAAAGAACTGACTGTTATGTAAGGACAGTCATCATATGAAGCCATTAGCTACCACACAGTTGTTTTGCTACTTTGTAACCCATACTGATAACAGAAATTACCCAAATGGCCCTAATAAAAAGTTTACATACCCTTGAATGTTTGGCCTTGTTACAGACATACAAGGTGACACACATCTGCACACACCGTGAGGCAAAGACTATTGGAGGAAGGCCTGGCATCAAGAAGGTCAGCAAAGAAGCCATTTATCTCCATGGAAAAACATCAGGGATAGACTGATATTTTACAAAGGGTACAGGGATTTTCTCTTATGAATCACCTTTCCGATTGTTTGGGCCATCCGGAAAACACCTTGTCGGGAGAAGACAAGGTGAATGCGACCATCAGTCCTGTCTCATGCCAACAGTAAAGCATCTTGAGACCATTCATGTGTGGGGTTGCTTCTCAGCCAATGGTATGGGCTTACTCACAATTTTGCCTAAGAACACAGCCATGAATAAAGAATGGTACCAACACATCCTCTGAGAGCAACTTCACCCAACCATCCGAGAACAGTTTGTTGATGACCAATGCCTTTTCCAGCATGATGGAGCACCTTGCTATTAGGCAAAAGTCATAACTAAGTAGCTCTGGGAACAAAACATTAAAATGTTGGGTCCATGGCCAGGAAATTCCACAGACCTTAATGAACTTGTGGTCGATCCTTAAGAGGCGGGTGGACAAACAAAAACCCACAAATTCTGACAAACTCCAAGCATTGTTCATGCAAGAATGGGCTGCCATCAGTCAGGATGTGGCCCAGAAGTAAATTGACAGCATGCCTGGTCTGGGATGGAGTGGTTTTGAAAATGAAGGGTCAACACTGCAAATATTGACTCTTTGCATAAACTAAATGTAATTGTCAATAAAAGCCTTTGACACTTATGGAATGCTTGTAATTATACTTCAGTATACCATAGTAACTACTGACAAAAAAAACACTGAAGCAGCAAACTTTGTGGATACCAATACTTTTTTCATTCTAAGAAAATTTGACCACGTCTGTATACAGTTTAATGACCACACAACATTTTGTGTTATTGCAGCAAGTCTCAATGGGATGGAGAGAGTACATGTTCAGGACCTGTGAGACATACCAACTAACATGTTCTGCCTTTTTCCACACTGCTCTCTCAACCAGGAAGGTTTAAAAACATATTTATTCAGAATTGTGCACCTTTTTCATCAGAAAATGGTGATCGAGGGGAGAGCTGTTGATGAAAGGCCAGAAGGTCTGATTCAGACCCACGCTGCAAAGGACTCGGGGCTTAGATTGCTGAACCACCCTACGCCACTCAACCAGGACGTTTGACCGAACCAATACGCTTACGCAGAATGCTTATTCGGCAAACAACCACATCTAGCTTGCAGGAGCCAGACAAATCTGACGTATTTGCTTGATTGTAAAGGAACAATAAATATTTGTCACTCTCCACTTAAGCATGCGGTCAGGCATTGCCTAAATATAGCCTATTGGAACCTCTTGGTCACACCTGGTTGTGAAACAAGTTGGAACTGAAGCCAGGGTGTTGTGGAGTCTCAACACCACTCGCAAAGCCCTGAGAGGTCCTGTTCCACCCCACCTCACCTAACATCTCTCAGTACTCCACCCTTCAGCCTCACTGGATCCAAAATTGCATTTTCACTACCATTCCTGGAATTCCAAGCCTGCGCCATTGTGGTCAAATTGTCAGCACGCACGCATGCACCCACCCACAACACACACGCACACACATAAACATCCATCAAGCGCTGCCTGGTCAGTTGACAAAGCCTGCCTCTGTAGCCTCCTGGCCAACAGTTTGAAATACCAGGACAGTTGCAAGATTGCAATTTGGGGTAGTATGCCAAGAAAATAATCCTGCAAAACCCGGAAATGTGAATAATAATTTGTAGAAATGTCTGTGGGGGATTACATATATTATTACTAAAGCATTTTTCAAAATAAAATAAAATATTAATAAAAATTCATTAACCTTTTTAAAAACCCAGATGGGGGTCCGCGTGGTATAGTGGGCTAAGTCACTGCATTGCAGGACTTCTATGTTGCGATGGTTGTGGGTTCGAGCCCGACCATGGGTTCGCTAACCTTCCCCGGGCCCTGGATTTGGGTTAAATAAGTCACATAAGTCTGTCCCGCCACATTGCTCTCCATGTGTTCAGATCAGGCGCCTGTGAATTCAATAGCGGAAGTATCGTCGGTACCTGATCCGACTAAAGGCTTCCATTTTGGGTGAACAGTGCTAAAAGAATCGACAGCTTGGGGCGACATGTGGTTGGATGAACCATGTGCAGACCCTCGTCATCCCACAGATCTGTACAAGGGGTTGCTGAGCTGTTGACAAGGCAGGATTAGAGAAGGAATTGGTAAGGGAGGAAAATCGTGAAGAAAATAATAAAGAAATAACAACTAAAAAAAAGTAAAGAAATGATAGTTGAAATGAATTCCGGGCTGCGGCTCCAGACATATGGAGTAAATGTACAGAGCCTTGAGCAGACATGAGAACTGTTGAGAGACAGCTGACACAGTGAGACTGTTGTACAAAGGGCCCAGAACTGTAGCCCTCACACTCCTCAGTGACTGGGCCTCTTTGAGGCTCCTACACACGTGCAGAAACACATTGCCATATGTCTGTGTGGACACACTGGTATGCAAACACACTCACGATTAGTCCTGCCCCCATACACACACGCAGACCTCTGCATACTCTATACAAAGGCTCATATAAAGTATATACATGTTACATTTACACAATTTAGAAGACACTTTAATCCAGAGCATCTTAAATTAAGTACATTGACATTCTCCCTAGAGCAACTTTACATTATGTGTCTTGCCCAAGGACACAACATTTGGCACAGCCGGGAATCAAACCGGCTACCTTCTGACTACAAGTCTGACTCCCTAACCGCTGACCTTATGCATGCGCAAGCGTACAGACAATCATGTCTACTCATACACAGATACTGTTTGATAACACACGCGCATCAGTCAGAAATAGAAAGTTGGTGGAGAACAGATACAATATGTCCATGTTGGAGAATTGGGTGGAATTCCATGTTGAGATTGGCAGCTGGGCCAGCTCTGAAATTGGAAGCATGTGTCTCAGAAGACCTGCAGCAGGAGGTAACAGGACCAGCAGAGCGTGCTAAACAGACACAACTGGATTCTATCTCGGTCTCAGTTTGTGTCTGTTTCGGCAAGCAGACGTAACATTGTTGGATTGTTTATTGTGTGTGCGTGTACACAATAATACACTACTCTGTTGTTGTAGGTCCTGAGTTGACCCCTCTTGCTGAAGGAACAAAAGCAGGTCCATCCGTTGATTCTGTGTTCCGGAATGTGAGTGACATGCCTAGTTGGACAGATGATTGGTCAGTCACAGGACGCCACCATCCACAAAATGTGGAATCAATCTGAAAGAGGGGAGGAACATTAAAACCTGAGCTAATTTCTCCACCCATTTCTTTGTCCTTTTTTATTTAATTCTGATTTTTACCTGATTTTCCGCACCTCCCAATTGGTTGGTCTCGTCCAAATCCCCCTAATCCTGCTTGTCTGCAGCTCTGCAACTCCTTGGACAGATAAGAGATGGTGAATGGCGCTCACATGGCTCATCCAATCCCATTTCACTTAGCCGGACGATTCTTATCCCACTGCTTGTACAACATGGACACCGTTCCTTACGCGACTGAACTCACAGGTGCCTGATCTGCATACAACTAGTCACTGGACAGCGATGTGGCAAGGTAGAATATTTGTTTTATCTATCCCTCAATGCAGCAACTGCTGATTTTGCCCTGAGGTCCTGTCATCACGTTTTGAACTTGTGACCACCGTACATAGCTGTCATGTAGAGCAGCGACTTCGCCCCCTATGCCACATGGAGCACCCGGACCATAAAACAAGGTTACTGTGATGGTCCAGTTCATGATAACTTCGTCCAGCATTCATGTGTTGCCTCTAGTATTCTTAATATAAATGTAACATTGGATCTACTGTTCAGATATTTACTGCAGTTTCTACTCTTATGTTGACTATATGTTTTTACTGCAGTGTGCATATTTATGCAGAATATCTATTCAGCTGGGAGATTACATCACATGGAGGGATGGGCAAAGAGACAGCTTAATAGACACTGGTTGAGAGACTGCAAAATAGAAAAATGGATTACTAGTGGTGCCCCACATCCCTCAATCATGCCAAACATGGAAAAGTGCAGCCGGCCTCAGTCACTTCCTGTGCAACACTCTCTCTGTTTATAAACTCAGGAATTTCCTCCCTAGGGCTGCCAAATGATTAAAGAGAGCATTTATTTCTACTCTGCTTCTCTCCATCTCACATCACCTTTATCTCGTTGCACAATTCCAGATTCCACATATACTGAGACAGACCTTGACTCACTTTCCACTTCAGCTTTAGACAGAGCTGTTTTGCATAAGAGACCTTCATTTAGTGTTGCACCGTGCACCGATCCTTAAAAAGTATCGCGATTCTCAGAGATTTAAAACGTCACGATTCCTAAATTTATTAGTATCGATACTTTTAAGAATGACCAAGTTCCAGATTTGTAAGAGACGTATTTCATGTTGGTGTGTGCGCAACGCAGGCTTCCATTGCCTCCCTATGGACGTCTGTGTTTTTTCTCCTCATGCACACAGCAAAGAAGCTGCAGCTGTCATGTGACAAACAAACACTACAGCGAGATGGCTGCATGTGTGAGCACAAGTGTAAAAGTGCTACTGTGGTCGCCAGCCCACGACTAGTAGAAAAAGATGACGCGAGGATCGAAATATGGAAGTACTTTGCCTACCTTGCTGACAGTGAGGGCATAAGCTACCTATAAGTCGAGACCTGTTTGTCATCAGTGCTACAAACAAATGCAAACAAAGTGAGCCAACACCTCGAACCTGGCGAAACACTTGGCACTTGGCCGACAAGCACCCCGAATTGTACAAGGAGTTTAAAGACCGACAGGTTAGTATGTGAAAGATAACATGATCACGTTCATGCCCTTAAATCAAATGAGGCTATGATTTATTTTGTGACAAGTCACTATTTTGCACCACCATAGTTTGACGAGGCTATCTAGAGAAATATAGTAGGCTTACTATGGGCATTATCCTCATGGCTAACCAATAGCCTGCCTAAAATCTAAAATCTGCCATTTCTTAGATGTTGATCAGCCAATTCAAATATAGAAAAGTAAATATTCCTACATATCCAGAAGAACATAATTTACATTGCAGTTCAAGAATGTGTAATAGTATTTATTACAGATGTCAATGGTTTACGTCTCCTTAATAGCTAACGTGAGAGAAACACGATAACGTGACAGAAACACGACAGAAACACGAACGCAATATGTTTGTTTTCGAATTTGCCCTAATCATTGCAGATGTTTTGTGTAAGATGAGAATGTTTGTTTGAAGTGACTTTCTCCAAAACAGGGAATGACCTAATCATATAGTATAATATAATATATATATTAATCATATAACCAAAAGTGTTACAAACTACTGATATTTGTCTTTCCTTCCTGAAGGTGGCTTTCATAGGCTAGGTCCGGGGGCGTTCCACATGCCGTTTTCTACAGTTACAGAATGCACCGAATAGCTTAATAACTTGCATCCTTTGTTCATTCCTGTACTTAAATGTGCGCATTTCCTTGAGGACTATTCATTTTAGTTGGTGATTTTGTGTGCAACCTCATATTGCAGGGAAGCATTATCACATTTATCGCTTTTCTTTCTTTTTTAAATAGCAATATATACAGGTGTACAGCTTTATAAGCATGGTCTCGGAATGAGGAAGTAGACTGTCGTTATCATCAATATGAAGTATATGCATAGGGCTGGAATAGCTCTACATTTCCATTGAAACATTTACGTGAATCAGATTTAGCCTACAACTATGGGCATCTATGGCTAATCTTTAAAGTGTTGAGCAGCATAATGGTCTTAAAATGTGGATACCAAGTACTGGTATAGCTATCGGCCCATCCCTAAGAGCATGTGCATTTGTCAGTGACTTATTTATATTAGTTTATTATATGATTAGAATGTTGTCCCGGTTTTAAAATAAAGCACAGCAATGATATTTGACAGTGTTTCTCCCTTTTCAGGACAAGTATCGAAAAAGTATCGAAATCGCAATTCTTTACTTGGTATCGGTATCGAAACAATAATTTTGGTATCGTGACAACACTACCTTCATTAAATAAAACCCAAGTAGAAACACACTCTACCTGGGTCGCATTAATAATAAATGCAACCATCCAGCAAACTAGCTTGCACATTACACGCACGCACACGCACCACACACACACACACACACA